>OVAP01003674.1:650-16126 GCA_900406295.1 Aurinia saxatilis
TTTTTTTTTTTTTTTTAATACACTTATGTGTCTCTCTCTGCAAGAGAACAAGATACTGTTGCGTTATGACAGCTGCCACACGGCATAATCAAATCAATGCGATTATCTACCATATTTTTTTGCTGAATTACAGAAACATTTACAACTTTTGAAATACTTTTATCCCCATTTTTAAATATTTACATATCTCTTGAGAGACAAATAAATATCTACTGAAAGATAAGAAAATTATATTCGTCTTTATTTGTTGAATTTTCTGTCATGTGTATAGATATCTGTATGATTGAGGTTTTTTGGCATTTATTCGCTAACTGCTAATAATACCGATTGTCTTTCCTTACTCTCAATTATATTTTTTTATTTCTGTAGATCTTGGATTGTTCTTCACATTATTTCCATTTTCTTCTATATAAGAAATATTTTATCGTCTATCAGCATTGTGTGACAAAATCTCCTATGTGTCAAAAAAAAAAAAAAAAAAAAAATCTCTCTAATACGGAGTATATATAAAAATAAAATTAACACAGTGACGGTGGCATCTTCTGATTAAGGTTTCAGATTAGTGGGAAAGATCATCATCGTAATGTGTTTAAGACAGTCTTACATACAGCCCCTATTTATTTAATTTTGTTGACTCATGAGTCACAAATTTTTTTTTTTTTTGGGAACTATATTATAAGTCACGACTTAACCATGAGCACCCAAAAAAATCGAAAATTATAGTATAATCTCGAGGATTAAAATAATTGAAGGGCTGATTGCATGGTCTTTAATCTTATCTTGTACTAATGACTAATTTGACCAGCAACATAAATGCGATTTGCAGTCCCGACAAAAAAGTTTAACTGTAATGACAGACGCCGTGAAATCCTGAGACCTATTAGCCATGCGTTATCCTGATTCGCCACATTCTCTAACGTTCGTTATTTGACGCCGTTTACTTTTTAGGTGGAGTTATTACTTGGGTCAGTATTTACGGTAATCAAGACTATTTTATTCTTATGTCATTGAATGTTTGTTGTAAGAGCATGTACTGAGGGTTACTATCTATTTTTAATTATTAAATTTACTACTAAAATAAGTATGAGGTTCTAAATCCCTCCCAACAACTCTTGTTATTTTGATTTATTTTTAGTGTAAAAAAAAATAAGAACCCCTCCTAAAACTCACCATTGGACATGTTCTAACACTCTCTGATATATTTATTTTAAATATATCTGCTATACTTTATTTTTTAAGTTTTATATCGTACGACATTTATAAAACCACATATATTATTGTGAATACTATCAGAATGATAGTTGAAAGAAAGTAGCTAACCACATCGGTGTTTTATATGCACCAACCATTTATTTTTTTTTCTTTTTAAAACATTTTTTTTGTCTTAACACGAAATGTAGATGGAACACTTCTATGTCAAAATGGCAAAGCGTACGTGAAAACAGCTAGTCAGCAATGTTTTAGGTGACGCATCAACCATTCTACTTTACTAATTTCACCTCTATTATCATTATCAATAATCTTTTTTTTATCTTGAATATAGTTAGTACTTCTTATGTATGAAAGCTATCTTGAGTGAAGAATGATAAAAAATACACCCATTTAACCTTTTTTGTTTGTATTCCTCAAAAATACTTAGAAACCATAAATAGCGAGAACCACAATTAAAATATATAGTATAAACGGTAGAATATCAACTATATTATTCGTTTTTATCCATAATCATTTAACATAAACAATCCATATTCGCATATTTTTGTTGATCTCGAGTCCTCCATGAATCAGTTCTTATTTTCTGATCATTTCTTAAAACTAGACAACACAATAAATTAAATCTAAAATCAAACACAAAAGATAATCTTTTGAGCTAGAATGTTCTTATCACCGCAAGAAAACTCGATATAAATCTTACAACTTTACAGTCTCACATACACTTCTAAACAATCAATTTTGTAAGTTACTAATTTTACTACTAATTTTTTAAGTAAATAATGCTAAAATGTACATATAATTCTCCAAAGTGTTTGTTTTCGAACATATAAAAGGTTGCTTCAAGCTCTTGAGGTCGAGTGTGTTCAAGCTCCTCCTCTTATAATGATGTCAGTTTTGTATAATATACTTTTCTTATCTTTGTTTGTTTTGTCTTTTGAAACTCTGCTTGTACTTTGTAGTGACCACAAGTGTTAGGGTAACGTTTTAAACATGCAATGATTTTTCTATTATTCTTGTCCTAATTTCAGTCAAGATTTGAGTCATCATCTTATGTGCTTTGGTGATTTCTGCACGTTGCCACCAAACTTCTCGTTTATCGGTTTGTTGAATTTGGTTTGTGCATTGGAGAATGCTCGAAGTATTTGCACGGTGACATAACCCATATACAATCATTTCGTTTAAGTAAGGTTTTAACGCTCGAGCCTCCTCCTTCTAACACTAAATTGTGGATGTTGGATTTCTACAATCGATGATTTGTAATCAATGCAGGATTGGTATTGAGGTGGTTGAAATGGTTAAATGTAAAGTTGAATGGAAATAGTCGAACAAAAAATGGTTAAATCAAGAATCTTCTAGACATCCATAATCTTTTAGAGCTTCTCTCTCTGCGAATCTGTCTTTCAAGAATCTTCTTTGCAGCACCAAGATCCTTCATTTCAAACTCTCTTCCTAGTAATCCTTTCAACTCAACAATATCATCCATATTGCTCTCATCAATGAGCATATCAACAACATAAAACAGCATGAATATGGGAGAACAACCATCACGACACTTAACACAAACACAACAATCATACTCACATCGTTCGTAGCCAATCTTCATCATTTAGGAGTCGAACCGCTTGTACCACTGTCTGGGAGCTTGCTTCAAACCATACAGAGACTTCCTCAATCGGCATACAAGCTTCTCCTTTCCTGGCTTCATAAGACCTTCAGGTTGTTTCATATAGATCTCTTCCTCCAACTCTCTATGAAGGAAAGTTATCTTCACATCCATCTGTTCAAGATGAAAATCCCAGCTAGCTACCAAACCAAGCACCATTCGTATAGAAGTGTGTCTAACTACAGGAGAGAAAATCTCATCGCAATCCACTCTTTTCTCCTATGAGTAACCTTTTGCTACTAACCGTGCCTTAAACTTCATAGGTTCCACCTCAGACATCCATGGTTTCCTCTTGAAAACCCACTTGCAGCCAATCGCCTTTTTGCCCTTAGGTAAAGGAACAAGATCCCATGTATGATTCTTACTTAGACTAACATCTTCTTCCATCACATCACCCATTCATTCTTCCTTCTCCAAACTAGCAATAGCCTCTGTATAAGTTAACGGACCATCTGTGGTAATATCAAGAGCAAAGTTAGCCATGTCTTCATACCCATACCTCTGTGGCGCTCTAATGGTGCGTTTCGGTCTGCCTGCAGTTGTACTCTCCTCTGCTTGTTTTTGTTCAACCATCTGTTATACTTCTACAGACTGCTCATCAGCTGTTGCTGCTGGTCTAATCTCATTAGACCCCTCATGCGCTATCCTAGAATCCGTCTTTGCCTCAATAGTAACATGCTCATGTTCTGACCTCGCCTGTTGCACTATATACTGCTCATCAAATACTACATCTCGACTGTTCACTTTCTTCTTAGCCCCAGGATCCCACAACTTGAAGCCTTTTACATCTTTCTCAAAGCCAATAAAGATGCACTTCTTGGATTTGGAATCAAGCTTTGATCTCTTATCGCTTGGAATTAGCATATAAGTTGGACATCCAAAAATCTTCAAGTTTGATAGATCAATATATATATATATATATATATCCCAGTCCAAATCTCTTCAGCGACTTTCCCCTATAAGGAACTTCTTGGCGATTTATTGATGAGATAAACCACCATGTTTACTGCCTCTGCCCATAACTGCTTTGAAGCCCTCCATTCAACCTCAAACACCTAGCCTTCTCGGCGATCGTACGATTCATCCTTTCACTGACACCGTTATGATGTGGTATTTTCCTCACTATAAAGTGCCTTTGAATGCCATGTTCCTCGCAATACTTCTGGAACTCTCCACTAGTATACTCCGTGCCATTATCCGATCTCAAATGCTTAAGCCTTTTCCCTGTCTGATTCTCAATTTCAGCCTTCCAAATCTTGAATTTTCCGAATACCTTAGATTTGTGCTTCATGAAGTATACGCAGACCTTCTTGGATAAGTCATAAATGAATATAACAAAGTACCTAGATCCTCCCAATGACTGTTCCCGAGTTGGTCCCCACACATCAGAATGGACATAGTCTAAAAGACCCTTTGTCGTGTGTGAACCCGTCTTGAAAGACATCTTGGACTGCTTTCCCATCACACAGAATTTGCAGAAGTCCATCTTGCAACTATTCAAACCATCCAGCAACCCCCTCTTGTGGAGTTCGTTGAGCACATGCTCTCCTATATGCCCCATCCGCATATGCCATAAAGTTGTACTTTCCGATTCAGACACAGCAGCTGCAGCTCCACCTACAACCACACTTCCTATCAACCGATAATTGCTTCCACCTGTCATATGTCCCTTCACCACCACCAAAGATATCTTGCAAACCTTCAGAGCATCATCATTCTCATCTGCATGATATCTGAAACCGTTTCTGTGGAGCGTACCTAAGGATATCAGTTTCTTCTTCACCGTGGGAACATGCCTTACATCAGTCAGTGTCCTGATGATGCCATCATGCATTCTAAACTCGACCATTCCAGTACCAATAATATTGCAGACCCTGTCGTCTGCCAACTGAACCGATCCCATGTTCCCATCCCTATACATCTCAAACCATTCCTTATTCGGTGTCATATGGATTGACGCACCCGTATCCATTATCCAAGAATTTGTGTAATGACCTGACATGACAGCAAGCATATCATTATCTCCTAAATCATCACTCTTCACTACGTTTGCAGACTTTGAAGAGTTCTCCAAATTTCTTCTATTATGTCCCTTGTTAGGACAGTCTCGCCTATAGTGGTCTGAATCACCACAAACATAGCAAACTCCCTTCTTCTTGTTTTTTTTACTCTGGTCTGCTTCTGTTACTCCCATCTTGCATCTTCGAATTTCTTCCCCTCTTTTGGTTGTTGTTAACATACAACCCGTCACCATGAGACTTATCACCACCCGAATTCTGTCTTCGCTCTTAATGAGATTGAAGCCAAGCAGCAACAGTTTTCAGAGATATCGTCTCCTTGTTGCACGTGAGTGCAGTCAGCAAGGTCTCATACGACGGAGACAAAAAACACAACAAAATCATGGCTCTATCTTCGTCCTCAATTTTCACACCCACACGAGCCAGATTTTCCGATGATATGATTGAAAGCGTGTACGTGCTGCATCAGATCTGACCCCTATGACATCTTCAACCCGTACAAACGCTGCTTTAGATACAGCTTGCTAGACAACGATTTCGACATATACAACTTCTCCAGTTTATCCCAGATTTGCTTACAAGTTGTAAGATTTTCTACTTAAAGAGTTATGTCGTCTGATAGACACAAACGAATCGTAGAAACAACATGGTCATGCATCTCCTCCCAATCATCGTCCTTAATCGAATATGGTTTCTTCTCTAACAATGCCTTCTTTATCTTCTGCTGTGTCAAAAGATCCTTCACTCGTCCCTGCCAAAGACCGAAATTTCCCTTCTCATCGAATCACGGAATCTCGAACTTAAGAGAACCACCGACCATTGAACATGAAGCTCTGATACCAATTTGTTGTAAGACAAAAGCGAAAACTTAAAGAGAGCGAGAAGAACAATTGAGGCGAATACCCTTTAGTCTAGAGTTTCTTTATTAATCGTGTGTTAATATTCTTACAAACCTAAGACTCCTTTATATGCACATCAAAACCGACATAACTAGTAAATATGAAAGGGGAAATTTTCCTATTCTACACGATACACCGTACCTAATCCTAGCGTGTCAATCCGCGTCTGATTGGGCCGTCCTCCACGGACCTCCGACCCGTTCCGGAGGGCTGGCTACGTGATACTGTATAGCTGATTAAGTCACTTAGGATACCAACCTCACGAGAGCATAAATACAAGAAAACTAAGTAAATAAGCTCGGTACGACGAAATATATTACATATTATGGATACATTTAATCTATACATTTCTTTCGCCATTATGGATGTTGGAGCTCCACAATCAAAGATTTGTGATCGTTAAACCATTATGAGCAAAGTTGAATAGAAATGGTAGAACCAAGAATGGAGAAACCAAATTTAGACCAGCAAAATAAACGAAATGAAAAACGAAGTATATTATGAAGATCTTGAGGTAAATGTCATAAACCCTCGTTTTATAAGAGTTTAATCCTAAAACCTAAACTTTAAAACCCCAAATTAATCTTAAACCCTACAAATTTATCAAACTCTAACAAATTTATCATTTAATGAAAATAGCCTAGATAAATAAGTAATAGTTTACAAATATTTTTAAGATGGTATTTTTATTTAAGAATATCTAACCAGTGGTAGTTTTTAAAATTTCTGAGATGAATATATATTTTGTGGGAAAATCCAATTTTATAGTTAAAAATTAAAATGGGTTTCAACTTATCTCAACTAAAAAGGAGGTTTAGCAATGCTGCATTTCAGATAGTTCACTTCCCGTGGTAACTTATTTTTTTTCTCACTACCATCATATTCATTTTCTGTAATCATTAATTAAATATTTTGTGAAGAAACATTTGTCCCCAAACTTCTCCATAAATATGGTGCTCTGTGGGTTTTCCTTTTTCCGCAACTGCTCCACATTTTTTCTCACTGTGCAACTCAAGAGATTTATTATGAAAGTAGTTATTAGAAAATTACAGACCATTAATGTTTAAACAGCAAACCGGTTAATATGTCTTTTAATATCAACATTGAACCGCCAAGACGTCGTCATTAAAACAACATACTGGTTAAAAATGCATACTCTCAAAATCTCTGGATTCGTAGAAACTATATGTACACCAGTACACTAACCAAAATGCATACTTATCCCAACCAGCAGACTCCACGTCACAATGATCAAAAGAGCTTACTTACTCTTTCATCCATTGGGTTATGATGAATCTGAGACTGGATTAGATTTGAATGATTTGGCAACTGATTTGTACAGGTTCTCTTCTTCAAAAGGTTTTGAGACATAACCATCCATTCCACTTTTCAGACATTCCTCGTAGGTTGCATGAATCACATCCGCGGTCATGGCTAGAATCGGTAAATGCCATTGGAGATTTGTCTTCTCTTTAGCTTCTTTCTCCATCATCCTTATGTGACGAGTCGCTTCGAATCTGATCAAAGGGAAGGAAAAAAAGAAGCGAACCAAACCGGGTATATTGTCAACGTAATCAAAATTTGCTCTAAACTCACCGAAGCAAAATTGACAAAAGAAAACGTATTGTCAACTAAATCTAACCAAGCCAAAATAAAATCTGTTATATTCCGTTGACAAAATTTATATTCTGAGTAAACCAAATACGGAATCAAAACCGAGCGAGAGTATTCAAATAGTAGTGATTTAACTTACCCGTCCATTTGTGGCATTTGAATATCCATGAAGCAAGCATCAAAACTGTGTGGAATCTGAAGCAATTCCAAAGCAACTTGGCCACTCTCTGCACAAACCACTTCTGCTCCAAATTTCTTTAAAGCTCCTGCAGCTACTCTCCGGTTAACAATATTATCATCGACCACAAGTATCTTTTTCCCAGTAAGCAAGCTTTTGAGAGTTGCTGGAGATGATCCCTCTGGATATTGTTGTTTCGTCTTTCTCAGCTCAAGAACTTGTTGCAAACACGCACCGATCATGCTTGCTCTTAATGGTTTCATTATTACCGTATCTGCAAACCCTGCGGATTTAGCTCTGTCGAATTCTGGATTTGTAATGTTTGTTGCAAAAAGAGCGAGTTTTGGAGACTTGTGATGAACAAGTCCATTTGTTCTTGAATTTAGTTGCCGTATCTCTGAGTCTATGTCTTCGGTTGAAATCCATGAATCTTTCTCGACTAAGATCATATCCAGTTGCGGCTTTGTTGGTCTGCAAAACGCAAAACATCATTATTCTAGGGATAAGCACATCAATCTAATGGACGTTTGGCTAAAACCTGTCATTACCAATGCCAAAACCAACTTTAAGCTATTAAAGCATACAAAAATTCAGTGCTAATTGTGTATAAAAACTCTACCTACAATAAACCAGAAAAAAAACATAGTTACCTAACAAAATCAAACCAAATATAAAATGGCCACTCCTTAATTATTTCCATATGGAACTAGTAACTCAAATGAAAGAAAAGACTGAAACATTTAATTATTTACCCGGATGGGAGAGGAGAACCGTTTCTTCCAGAGGCAGCAGCCACAGCAACTGCTGTTTTGAGACTTGTCACGACATCGACATTGATTCCGAGTCTTTTCATATGGTATTTAGTCACAGCGGCTCTAACGGGCTTAGCATCAACAACTATAGCTCTCATTCCTCTAAAAGTAGAAGGCAGATTCTCTATATTAGGCTTCTTCATATGGTTAACCACACTGCATTTATCGCATTTCTCAAAAACAGCAGTGAACCAGAACGTGCTTCCGACGTGAGGCCGGCTAATGAAATTTATCTGACCACGCATAAGCTCAACAAGACACTTGCTTATACTCAAACCAATCCCGGTACCCCCATAGTTTCTTGAAGTCGAGCTATCTGCTTGCATAAACGGCATAAAAACCCGTCCTTGCGCATCTAAAGGGATTCCGATACCAGTGTCTTCAATTGAAACCATAAGCCTAACATTACCAGAAATGTCAAATTCCGATAACGATTCCTCCTTGGAGACCAAATGCTTAAATGAATCCCAGCTGTTTCGACCATCAGCAGCTTCATAACCACTTAAAGTGTTGTAACTCGACGGTCTGGAGCCAACAATCATTTCTTCAGAGACTCCTCCGTTCATTGCAGGTTTTGGTTCAGCTCCATCTTTTGATTGTTCCGCCAGATGAACTTTGACAAAGATATGCCCTTTCTCTGTGAACTGTCAAAAAGACACGTCTTCATCAAACAAAAATCTGACTTTCATAAGAAAACAAAAAGCGGGGGAAAGAAACTTACTTTAACCGAGTTTCCAACAAGGTTTATGATTATCTGTCTAAATCTCCCAGAATCACCTTTGACTATCTCCGGCACTTTGTCTGAAACGAAAACCGCAAGCTGCAAAAACAGAAACCAAGAAATTAGTAGCAACAACTCCGAAAGGACTACCCATTATTCCCTAGTAGAAAAAACATACCTCAATGCCTTTGTTCCTTGACTCCTCGGAGAATAGAGAGAGGACATCATCCAATATTGAACGGATATCAAAAGGTACAGATTCCAGTTCAAGCTTGCCAGCTTCGATCTTGGCACGATCAAGAACTTCGTTTATTAATGCAATCAATGCTTTACCACAAACTTGTGCAGTCTGAGCATAATCTCTCTGGGTCGAACTAAGTTCTGTATCAAGAAGCATAGCAAGCATTCCTACAGAAAAAACAACCAAGACAATGAGGCGGATTGAGAAACCACAGAGAATGGATTTTTTTTTGCCAATGTTTCAGAAGGTATAATACCTAGAATGCCATTCATTGGTGTTCTAATCTCGTGCGACACAGTGGCAAGAAACTGTGATTTAGCGACATCAGCAGCCTCTGCTCGGACTTTAAGCTCTTGCATTTCATGGAAATCATCTTCGACTTTAACAATGTGCACAGCTGCACCATATAGTATATAACCCACCAAGAAACCAATCGCGAAAAACAAAGGCACAGTAGTGAGTACATTCAAAGGTATTGGCGCCTTTTGGTGGTACCTGCACTCGAAATTGTTCATTAAGAAACTGCTTTTAGATCTCAAAAGAAGCGTTTTAGCTTAAAGATTTTATGTTTGGTTACCTGCAAATCATCTTATGTTTCCTGAAAGGGTCTCCGAAATCAAGCTTGCTCTCATGAGAGAGAGATGTGTCGCCTTCTTCGTCTTGATTGCCATACATAACAAGAGGATCTGATGCATTGGTGATATCATAGACATGCACTACTATTGCTTGGTTACCAGCAAGCTGACCGAGTAAATTCTCAACCAGAGACTCCACATCAAAAGCGCCACCAAGGTAACTGCATTTGAAATTCAAAAATCACATAACCAAACTTGAAATCACAAACGTTCTTCACCTTACATGGTCACACGCATAAAACTGATCTTAAAATCTCGTAAATTCAACTTTTTAAAGATCACACGCATAAACAGTCTTGAAGTATTGAATGCTCTAATGGGAATTTGAGAACTTTACCCTGCCGTGGCTGCAATGCGCTCTTGGACAGTAGGGTTTTCAGGAAGAGAAGATTTATAGACAGGGAAAGTCAACACCACTCCGAGATGGTGAGAACCCAACAACCTAAAAGGGCTTGTCAAGACAGCTTTTCCGGTTTCTCTAGCTCGTAAAATGTTCTCGCGATCTTCCTGCATGAAGAAGCAAATTTCACAACTCAGAAGCGAGATATCAAAACAAGAGGTGTTGGATGACATTTTATTTACCTCGCCTGACATCATATCGAGTGACTCGAGATAAGAGACACTATCTTGAGAGAATATGACAGGAGCATACTCGTCCCTAACCGGTGAAGGCTCTCCTTTGTCCATTGTCTTTATAACCCAATTATGCTGATGCTCAAACCTCTCCCTCTCAAAATTCACAACCTTTTCAGCATAAGCCACTCCACTTAGCAATGGTCTCTCAAACGCTGTTCTTGCCGTGTATTCCGCAAATGTCTCCTGCGAAATTCAAATGATCCCAATCAAAGCTAAGACCCAAAATTTCCACAATAACCAAACATAATATTAAAACTTCTTGTTCCAAAAATAAAGTCAATCATCAGTTTATGAATCTAGCAACTTAAAAACTGACCAAAATGTCAAAATTTACCTGATCGATTGCAGATGGATTCTTGTGGTAATGAAAAGTGGAGACGAGAATAGCCAAAGCATGAACATGGTTAACACTAACACTAAACTGATCCTGCAACATCCTTGCTCTTTGATCACACATGCTGACCAAAACCTCCTCTCTTCTAACCTTATTAGTATCATCCATCCACTGATAAATTCCTCTGCTTAGAAACCCAACAATGATGATCCACAGAATCAAAGCTTTAGGTAACAAAGCTCGATGTGCTTGAATGAAAGTTGACCCTTTTTTATTACCCATTTGGTCACTATTATGATGATGATTATTATGGTTCATCATCTTCACAGCCACAGAATGCTGAAGCTGTTGTTGCTGCTGCTGCATCTTCTCAAAACCCATCAACCCAGAACGCCAAAAATCGCTGCTTTTCTTTACAGTGGAATCAGAAACCTCTGCTTTGGTTGCCTCTTCTTCTGCTTCTTGATAACTGTTGACTGCCCAATTCATATCTGAGCTACAACACAACAAAGACAACAACAAATGTTTAGTATATATACAAATAATAAGCGTGCGTAGTAGTGTTACTATGATTGGAATCTTTACCATAAACATTGTTTTGCGAGACCAAAACCCTAAAAAGGCAGGTTTTTGGCAAAATCAAGAACAAGAAAGAAGCAATTTTGCTCAACGCATGGTTCTCAAAAGAAGGAAACTTTGCTCAGTTTCCAAAGGATTCTCCTTACAGAAAATGATTAAAGAAATGTTTGATTAGTTTTGGGCTAATCAATGTTTTGAAAGAAAATATTAAAAAAGAAAGAGACTAATGATAAGGTCTTTACAGGCGTGAATGTTGTTGTTTCTTCTCAGAACAAGAACACAGCCAAGTTCACTGTCTCATATTGAATTGAAAATAAAACCGACTCAGAGAAGAAGGAAAGAACACAGAGAAACACAACAACGAAGCAGAAACATTTTTATAACAAGAACTGCACATGGAGTTTTGTATAAAAAATAATTAATTTGGTTTACCTGTAATGAGTTGTGAAAGGATTGAACATTGTTGCATTATCTCTTCTCATAACTCAACAGTCAACAGATTTCATCAAATGTAATGAGATTTATTGCTTTTAAAAGTAAAAAAACTGAATCGAATTTTTTAGATTTTCCAGAGATACGTTTCTCTGTCTATATCAGAGTTTTGCTCTTTTTCTCTGTAGCTTGGTGTGTGTGTGTGTGTTTTCTCTCTCTAACTTGAGTCCAACTTTGAAGAAGAAAAGTTTTGGACTTTTGCTTAATGGCTCTCATCCAACAAAAGTTATTTCTTCAATTTTATCATATCATTATCCCAAATGGAAATAATTAGTACAACATTCTGAAAGATTAGGGATTATCCAATTTCACTCTCGACCACATTTAAGTATCTTGTTAATCGCATAGAATGCCCAATAGTGTCATCTTAATGTTTCTATATAGAACTAGTTGATGTGTTTAAAAATTTTTTTTTGTTGTCTCTGACTTAAACGAGTTATGTTAATTGTTAGGGAAAAAAAACAAAAAAAATGGTAAGCGAGAGAGAGACTTTGTACGAGAGTCGCAATCGCATATCTTGGGAGATAATGACATTGCGACAAAGCGCAGATCTGGCCCTACAACCATTTTCCTCAAACACCACCATACTTACCCCCTTATTTACGATTTTGCCCCCTTTCACTTAATGGGCCTAGAAGTAGGCCCACTATATAGAAGAAACTGTAAACTTTTTTCCTCTCTCCCTTCTTTTTAGAATGCTGCATTTCTTACAAAGCTTATTTTTCATCTATAAAAGAAATAATTCAAATAATCTTAATCTAATGATAGATGGTAAAATTACTAAGACTAGGTATCACCATATCCGAACTGTGATCCAATGACGATAAAAGAAAAACAGAAAACATGCTCGTATGTTTTCGTGAGCAATAAATAAATAACTAAAGTGTGACCATTCTCTTTTCTCCATACACTCAAACTGCAAAGATTACATGTTTGACCAAAAACATTGCAATCCTCCTAAGTGGAGTTTCGAGAAAGCTGTAGTTTCCCTACGTTATTTATTGCAAAGCATCTATGTTCATGCACAGTTACCAAAAAACAAATTCTATGTTCATGAAAGACACACGATTGTTAATATGTTCACGAAAATTGTAAAAAGGTAGAATATGTGGATTTAGTAGCAAACAACAAAAAGAAAGTAGAGGTGGTGCTAAAATAATGTGTGTTTGTCGGCCATGTGAGATTCATGTTGACTTTATTTCATTAAATCATTTCGTGGTTACAAATTATAATATGCGTATATTCTCTCACGTACTCCCTCCTTTTTTTTAAATTTTCGTCTTAGAATTAACTTTTTATTTTATTTTAAGTGTCATTTTATTTTTTCAATACAGATTTATTATTGAATTTTCAGTTTTATCTTTATTTTTAAAATTTATTAATTACAAAAACTAAAAAATATAACATATTAAATGTGGGTAAAATGGAAAATTTAATAATTTTCTTAATTTGTATGAAATATGTCAAAACGACACTCTTTAAAAAATAGAGGGAGTATTCTATATCTTTTTCGGTTTTCACTTTTGGATTTAGTACTCTTCATTTCTTTTTTGGCCACATGCTCCACAATCACCAAATTAAACCAATTATTTTAGAGAATTTTAGGTAATAGGGTAGTTTTGAGTTTATAATTAGTTTTTAAGTAATTTTGAGTTTATAATTAATCTTTTTAGATAGTTTTACTAGTTTTTTCTATTTGAATTTTTTATTATGCCCAATTAATTAAAATGTGTTAAACCATTTTAGTTTAGTATATATATATTTTGATTTATCATATATATATGATTTGATTAATTAATAGATTTGATTTTGACGTAAAAAAAAAAAATATATTGTATAAGATTCATATGTGATTTTTCTCTACGCCAAAGTAGACAAAACTACTAGTTTAACGGTGGATGGTAGATGATCATCAAATTGGATGGTGGATGGTGGATAATTATTAAAATGGATGGTGATATTGGATGGTGGATGATGGATGATGGATGATCATAAAATTGGATGTGGATGATAGATGACTATCAAAATGTATGGTGGTATTGGATGGTGGATGGTAAATATTTTTCAAATTGGATGGTGGATGACAAATGTATCAAAATGAATAGTGAAATTGGACGGTGAATGTTGGATGATCATCAAACTGGATGGTGGATGATAGATAATTTTCAAAATCGATGAAACAACGTATCGGATAGTAAATGATCTTGGAAGAAGATTTGCAGAAGCAAAAAGCAAATTGTAATCTCAGATA
Source organism: Aurinia saxatilis (assembly GCA_900406295.1). Taxonomy (NCBI): domain Eukaryota; kingdom Viridiplantae; phylum Streptophyta; class Magnoliopsida; order Brassicales; family Brassicaceae; genus Aurinia; species Aurinia saxatilis. Next base: position 14,936 of record OVAP01003674.1, read on the forward strand.
ATCAGGAACTTATGTTGTTTTAAATATGTGAATATGTTTGCAACATTTAGAGTTTGTGTTGATGGACATATGCTTGGAAGAGAGTAGATAATTGATTAGAAAAACCCTAAATGAATTGGAAAAAACTTTTTTTTGCTCAGTTTTTTTATTAGTATATTTCTAATTGCGAATTTGGTTTTTATAAAATTTATTTAGTAACTGGTTTGAATTACTTATGACAGGTTTAGTTTGTTCTTTAAACAAAAAAATATTAATATCAATTAGAGATAAGAGAGTCATTTTGTTAGAGTAAAACTATCCATTTAACAAAAAATTTATAAACTATTCTATTAACAAATTATAAACTCAAAACTATCCTATTCACCCATTTTTTTTAATTATTTTATACTGTACTCATGCCAAAACCTACCATATTTCGTTAACCACGGCATCGTAATTTCATCAATTGATTTTTCATATAATTTATTTAAGTTTACAAAATTATTCACAGAAAGTGGCCACTTAGTAAATTTCATGAGTCAACAAAGCAGATTAGCATACTCGTTCTTTTTTAAAAGGTTGAATAAACAATTAAGATTTAATAATTACTATCTCAATCAATCGTAAATCAAAAGTCCAATAGAATATTCTATAGAGATAAGATCAACTTCATTCATTAAATATGATATCATATGTTAAACTATAATTATCACTATAAATCAACATCCATCAATGATTCTTTGACCGAGAAAAGAAAATTACTGTAATTAGGTGAAGAAACCAAAGATCTTCACACTCATCAACTCAAGTAACACAAAATCTAAACAGCACAACAACTATAAGGCTTTCTCGTTTCAAATAAGGAGATCTCTTTGAGAAAGTTTTCTTAACTTGATAGACTCAAATTTACCCTAAAAGCTAACTGCAAGAATACAGTTGACTAGCTATAGTATTTAGGGATCGAATCCATAGAGACTATCAGCTACCTATAGATTTAAGTATTAAAATTTAAATAAACAGATTTAATAAAAATAATAATGTAAAACAGAATATTAAAATAAAAACCAGATAATAGGTTTTTCTTAATTCAATTAAACAAAAGCTAGGCTATGAGTAATTCTCTTAGAAAATCTAAATTAATACGTAAAATAATAATTAGTAGATAATTAAGATCTGTCCTGGAACTTGAATCACTAATGTAAAATCAGCCAA
>OVAP01003675.1:0-16124 GCA_900406295.1 Aurinia saxatilis
AGGGACAAAGAGGACGACGACGGCGGCTCAAGAAATCCAACGACATTTGGCTTGATCTACAGAGAAAAGGTTTCACCGGCGGTACATGGACAAAGAAGATGACGGCGGCTTCCCATCTCGAGTTAACAGCGGCGGAGAGNTGCTCCACCAGCGGTGCAGAGACAAAGAGGATGACGGCGGCGACTCAAGAAATCCAGCGCTGTTTCGCTTGATCTACAGAGAAAAGGCTTCACCGGCGGTACAAAGACAAAGAAGATGATGGCGGCTTCCCATCTCGAGTTAACAGCGGCGGAGAGGCTTGATCTACAGAGACAAAGAGAGACCTTTAAGCGACGGAGAGAAGAACAAGAGTTGACGGTGGAGAAACTAGGTAAAAGAGAAGATAACCTTTCTTACGGCAGTTAAAGAAATAGATTTATTTATGTGTTAAATATCTTAAATAAATTTATTTATGTGTTAAATATATTTTGTGTTAAATATCTTAAACAGATTTATTTATTTGTAAGTAAAATTTTACAATTTATAAGGTTATAGAGTTATAGATTTATTTAGTAGAAAGGTTATAATCATGTTTCTATAAACAGATTTATTTCTTTGTAAGTAAAATTTTACAATTTTAAATAATTTCTTAAAAGAAAGGTTATAAAGTTATAGATTTATTTAGTTATAAGTTCTTAAATAATTTGTAAGAAATTATAAAGTTATAGATTTATTCAGTTATAGAAAGGTTATAATCATATTTCTATAAACAGATTTATTTCTTTGTAGGTAAAATTTTACAATTTTAAATAATTTCTTTAAAGAAAGGTTATAAAGTTATAGATTTATTTAGTTATAATTTCTTAAATAATTTGTAAGAAATTACAAAGTTATAGATTTATTTAGTTATAGAAAGGTTATAATCATGTTTCTATAAACAGATTTATTTCTTTGTAAGTAAAATTTTAGAATTTATAAGGTTATAAAGTTATAGATTTATTTAGTTGTAAATGCCACAAATGTAATAAAAATTTTAATGTAAGGGTATTATGTCTTTTGGCAAAATATTTATGTTATTCTAGTAAACACCACATTGAAGATGTTATTCTAGGTAATTTCTCATATATATATATATATATATAAGATTATTGTACATCTCTATGACTGTAACTATACAATATTACTCTAAATAAAAATTAAGAGATTTGAATTGGTCTGCCTCGTTAATTTTAATAAACATTTACAGTATTACTCCAAATAGTACAAAAAGTAATACTCCTTATACTGTTCTCAACATTTAATCTTATTTTTTCTTGAGTGTGTTCTTCAGTCAAAAACAATACTAGTATTTCCATTTAAGAGAATTGTCATTTCCTAGGGGCGACGGAGACTGCAACGTAGAATCCTTTTAACACGTCGAATCCGAGGTAACTTGGGTTCAAGTGTCTCTGTGTTTCTGTAAACTCAGTATATTACCAACAAATTGAACCAATCAACACATGCAAAACTATATGATTAGGGAACTATACGATTTCTTAAAACCTTTAAACTTTTTCAATTTAATAAAAAACACTTTCCATATAATTATATCACAAAATTAGGTTAAAATTCTAATGAAATATTCTTAAGATACGTGGGTGCACATCTCAGGGAAGGATATGCTCTCTAGGCAGAAAACAAGAAGACGCTTGCCGCTTTGCTTTCTATAGATTCCCTGTCAGGTGCACTCGCCTTCAGTTTTTTTTTTTCCCTTCAGTTTATTTGTCCAGGTTCATTTCATATTTTCTTATTTTAATACCTTTGAGTGCGATATAATTCGGAGGCAGATTCGGTGTATTGTTATTTAATCTTGTTAGTTTTTTTATTACAACACAAATATTTTTTTGCTAGAACTCATGTTCGAACCCGGAGTACCAAGGAGTCACGCGACATTAGAATTTGTGGAAAAAATTAAATGTATTTCTTTTTAATAGTACTATTGCATTCTTCGTCGCCTAAGTAATGACAATTCGCTAAACGCAAATACTACTTTTTTAACAAAAGAATAATCTGGAATAACTATGTACGACTTTTGAGTACATAATATACATTAAAATTTTGTGAAAAAAAGAAAAAGAACAATCTCGAATAACTATGTGCGACTTTTGAGTATAGAATATACAAATAAGGGTTAACATATTATTACTTTTTTTGAAATTTTAAGAAATACCACTTTTGAAACACTCCCTCTCAATAACTACCACTTTTAGTGTACTTGAAAGAATACCATCATTTAGTATATTTTCAAATTAATTATTAACACGGTTGATAAGTTTAACCATTTAAATATGGGCAAGTGTCCCACTTTATTTTTACCACATTATCAAAAAAATTTTTTTTACACACACCATTGATTGTATTCAACTGTTGATACAATTTACACACACCATTGACGCCTATATAAGAATAAAAAGTATCTCATCTCCTTCGTGCTAAGTTATCAGTCAAGCAAAACCCTAATAAGAAAAAAACACTTTTCTCTGTGCTCCTTTAGATTCGCAGAAAAACTCAAGGTTTGTTATATCTCATGCTGTATGATCTTCTCTCTGTCCCTTTTTATTACTAACAGTCTTGTGTTATATATAAGATAAATTTTGTGGATGTGGTGGACGAAGATGACTAGAGAGTCCTCCAAAATGATCATATTTGTACGTGTAGGTTAAGAATCTGAAAGAAGAGAGGGGGATGAGATTATGAACAAAGTTAAGACCACACTTGAGGAGAATAGCGAGTATAATCCAAGTGACTGGCACCTAATTCCCTGCGATCTGGAGTCCAATGGAAAAATAAAAGCAGAAACATGTTCATTAGACATGGAAGCAGAGATTCACCGGTGATGAAGAAGCATCACCGGTGAATCACTGCTTCCATGTTTTCATGAACAGGTTTCGCCTTATGTTTTTTCACTGGATTCCAGATGGCTGGGTATTAGGTGTCATTCACTTGGATTATACTCGCTGTGCTTCTCAAGTGCCGTCTTATCTTTGTTCATAAACTTACTAGAAAACAGTGAACTCTCTCGTAATCTGTTGTTTTAACGAATTGTAATGATGACAAAAGAGTGTGCTGTTTTGCTATCCGCGGGAGTTAGCTCTCCTCCATTTATGATCGGATGTTGTAAATGGTGTAATCTTTATGAACTTTCTCGTAATCTGTTATAAATAATCAATAATGTTTCACGAGAAATTATCACACATCTACGAAGTATATTTTATCTTTTTTGTCTATTTTATTAAATTAAAATTTTCTGAGATGATTAATCTTGGAAAACATTATTTATCTTTAAAGGGCAAAACCGTATGAACACAGAAACTACGCATTCTCTACTGCTGCTCTTACAATGACGAGGCAGATAAATAGGAACGTAGAAACTACGCATTCTCTGCTGGTCGTGTAAATTTTATGTGGAATATAAAAATTAAATCAATTCTACTTCCAGATAAGGTATGGTCTTTCACGTAAAACATGAAAGATGACAAGGCATGATAATAGATTGGAACACATTAGAAATAACCGAAATGAAGGCGACATAGATAATTCTTGTACTTGGCGGCAAACAACTGGCGGAACATTAATGGCGTTGACCTCTATCTCAGTCTGATCTCTTTCCGCTCTCAAACTATCGAGGTAAGCTTCCGTGCACGACGCTTATCCGGCCAGGATTTTCTTGACCACCGAGAGTTTACCAGATCTTCGAGCGAGCATTCTCTGGCGGTACTTATCAACCTCTTCGGCTTCCATTTGCTCTTTAATCTCTTTGACCTCTGTCACAAATGGAATCTTTGTCTTTCTTATTGCCTCCGCTTTAGCCTGTTTGACAGCCTTCCAGAGTCTATATTCTGCCATCATTTCAGCATGTGTAATGGGTGCTTTCTGCCAATTCGAACAACTGGCCTTCGTTGGAGATATACGGAAAGAAACAGGATAAGTTGTGTTTTTACATTCTCCGTCCTTTATAGATGGGGATATTAGATACTCGAACATATACGCCGATTTAAATATTTGGCATATGAGTTGAGAAAAGAAAAAAGAAGAAAAATATATATATATGATTGTTAAGGAGAGACTGCGTCGTGTTTACTTATCGACCACAATAAATTAAACAGAGATGTAGAGAAGAATCAGAAGATTTGTTACAAGTAATATTACAATTGTGTTTATACGTAATACACAATTTGTATAGCTAATCTACCAATCTGCTTCCGAACTGTTTGATTTGACAAAACTCTAACTTCCCAGCTCTTTATGGAACTATAAATTCAAATTAATTACCCTACGGGAAAAGCAAAGAGGATAAAATCAGAGCGGTAGCGGAGAGCAAGGTTTAACCGTTCAAGATTTATGATTTTGCAAGGTGACTGGGTTCGGCGTTTTGTGTCTCAGAGTGCCAGTCTATTTCGCTTCTACCCTATAGTTGGGTTACTTTAATCATTCCCCTTTGAGACAGCCTGCGTTAGACCATCCGCACTGGTATTCTGTCACATGAGTCTCTGAACAATAAATATGAATGTATGTATAGACAAATAATATTAAAATATTATGAGTCTCTCAAAATGAACTGTATGATTTGACAACACCATAATTTCACTGCTTTTACTGGAACTTTAAATTCAAATTCATTATCCTACAAATAACGAAAGGAAGTGTTAAACCAGACTCGTAGCGGAGGTGATAGTTCATGATTTACTATTTTACAAGGTGACTTGGTTCGGCATTTATTCTAGTTGCTCACAAATAAGAAGTTTTTGACCGAAAAAATAAAAAAATTAACAAATAAGAAGTTATAGCATAGGAGATATTTGAGACTGCGTACCCTCCACATTTCAAAGCAGGAGGCAAAACAAAGTCTTCGTAGCTTTTTCCCATAATCTGCAGTCTCCGTTGAGTCAGTTAATTTTGAGTCTGGAAGTGCCAGTCTGTCCTTGGAAATGACAATTCTCTAACGTGAAAATATTTTTTGATTGAAGAAAAATCTCAAAATGACAGTTCTCTTATTTATTTGAAGTGACGTAACATTCCCAATGTTTTATAGAATTTTATCGCTGGATTCCAACAATAATATTTTCAGTAAAACTAGGTGGTTGGCCCGCGCCCTGTGCGGGCAGTGAATTGTTACTTTATAAGTTCTACATAGTTTGTGTAACGGAAACAATTGATGATTATAAAACCAGATGCGATCAAAAAGTAAACAATATGTATCTTATTTTGTGAAGAAACAATAAACACAAATTTTGTAAGCTAAAATCAATAACTAACACAAAATTTAGAAAACCTCATTGTAGACCACATTCGACGTCTCCTTCAACTCGTTTTTCTTATTATCGGTTATGAGGACTTTCAGCCCTGTTCTACACTTTACTTTTGATAGTGCTACATACAGTTGTTCATGGGAGAAAACCGCTTCATCTAGGTGATTGGTCCGCATCTTGTGCAGGCTGCCAAAAGTTTTAGAAGAAAATAAGATTTAAAAGATACTGGTAAGGTTGTGCCAACAATAGGAAATTTTGTTACGTTTACTCTAATTATAATATTTAATTATTTACTGTAATTATAATAAGAAATTGGAGTAAATATTTTTTACATTTGCTGTAATTATAATATTTAAAAAATTCTACATTTTTTGTATGTATTGGTGTGGGAGGTGTGATATATTAGTATATTTATGTTATACAAAATATTGTTGCCACTGTATATTTAAAAGTGATCTTAATTAATCGTCAGTTATGTTATTTTCTTATGAATATGATAAGTGTAGATAAATGTTGCATTATATTGTTGTATCACATGCATTATAGTTCAACTTTTTTAGAAGAATTATAGGCCCGTGTCCTTTTTACTTCGCCACTTGTGCCCCGATAGGGGCACAAAGGAAATGCGATGTAAAAAGTACACCCGCCGGTCACCTAAATCACATTATGTTTTTTAATTTTTTGAGTTTTAAAAAAAATTATAGTGCTTCAAATGATCCGAATATTATAGTCAATGACTTCAATGTAAAAAATATTCTTACAAAAATTTATCGTGTATATTTAGTCTTTAGAAAAGTTGTTCGATGTGTTTCGTTAAGTCTGACTTGTTTAGACATAGACTGCTATTTATATCCAAATGTTTATTTTATTTGATCAAATTGTATAACCGGATATAGAGAAAGCGAACTAAAAATCCTACACCCGCCGATCACATAAATCACATTATGTTTTTACCTATCTTGGGTCAGGTCGTTGCATCGGCTCCTTTGAATTATGTCATACCGACGTGTTTTATTGATAATAGTTGTATCGTACTTTAAGGTTGTGTTAATCTGGGCTTTTCTTTTAACATGGGATGAATATTTTATTTCTCAATCTTGGAAGGCTTGGATTTGTGTTTTCTAATAATTATTATAATTTAATCAAATAAATAATAAGTGGCCTTTTGTCAAGAAAAAAAAGAGTAAAAAAGTAGTCGTACAATTTTGTTGGTTTTCTTTTTTGGATTCTCAAAATCAGTTACCGATATAATTTGAAAAGAAATTTGAATGAATTCTAAATCCAGTAAAATTATTTTATAGAAAGATTAATTGGGCAATTAACTCTAAAATGTGAAGTTTGAGTTGAATAGCAATACACAAAGATTTGCAGTTCTTAATTCGCAATGCAGTCCTGACATGCAAAAGCGCTCGTTCAAGACAAATGCTCTGATTATTAATCGGTGCTTAATTGTGTTTACACAATGCCATTTCTATAACTTGTCTAACAATGATGGAACACCACCCAAATTTTATATGGAAGTTTCCTTTGACCAAGTTTCCTCTTATTATTTTCTTCGGGATGTGGTGATGGGCTTTTTGACCCAATCATTCCAATGGGTTAATTTGGGCCACCAAAAATATTGATGGAAAGCTTTAAAGCTAAGTCTGTTTTTGATTTTGTAGAGCTCCCAATTGCTACATGAGCTTTGCTTCATCGATTCCTAGAGAAGATAAAAGGATGCGTATATGCGTATTTGTGATAACAGCTTAATGTTACTTCTACTTCTGATGTGGCTACACAATTTGTTGTTGCTAAGCTAGTTTCTTAATGAAATCTTCCTAACTTGTTACAGGATTACATCAAAGGCATACCAGGTAGGCGGTTCAGCTAAAGCGTCTTCCAAGCCCCCAACTTGAGATAACACGACTTGGCTTCGGGTCGCAATAATCTTTGAGTTTGCTTGACGATCCTTTTGTGACATAGAAATACCAAGGATTCTCCTCCTTTGTTCATTTTTTATGTAAACCACGCTTTAGTAGTTTTGTTTGTTCAATGCTAAAAAAACTCAGTATATTGTATCAAAGTAATCTTATAGCGTTAGTTATTTGCTTTTTGGGCTGTTAAGCCATTGTATTTGTCTGTAATCCTTTACTTGATGCCCTAGTAGGTAAATGATTCATAGAAATGGATGTTTTTATCTGTTCTTCCAACCCTTTCTTAATACCCCACTTGAACTAAGGCTTCCCACTAGTCCCATTTGATTCGAACATTGCAGATCCTATTCCCAAAAACTTGTGTGTGGGCAGGAATTCACACACAACCAAAAACTTGTCTAACGGATCTTTTAAGGGATCGTCGACTCTCTAGTGTGAACCGCTCAGAAAGTTAAAGAAAAAGACAAAGAACAAGGACTGAGAAGTAGGGTCGTTTTATTGATAGCAAAGAGAATTCTCGAATACAAGCTGTTAAGACCTAAGCTATTCAAGAGAGAAGAAGATGATCTAAGACCTAAGACCTACGACCTTAGATCCTATATATAGTCTAACTAAACCGCCTTGGGGCCCAAGCTCTTTCGTGGGCCACCTTCCATTTCCTGAAGATNCCGATGATTCTATTCTCGAACCTTCTTGCTTGACGGCGCTCGGAACAAACCTTAGGGCTTTATCTAGATGGAAGATGGAAATGGGCCCATGGAACTGAGTTGGGCTACTTGGCTAGTTATAAGTGTTTCTAGGCCCATGAGATTGTTGAGATAATCTAGTAAGTCGTATGTGTTCTGATGATCACCTCATTAAAAACCTTGGCAAAGAAAACAACATGGGAAAAACCTTACCAATGGAAAAAGAGTGTGATCACGATGCTTGTGAGATGTTCATCGTGGGTCCTTAGTTCGCGATGAAGCTAAGCCATGTGATGGACCCACGGGATGCGATGTTGCTAAGCGAGCTAAGTCGGCTCGCGGACTGGATGTAAACAATCTTGCGGGCCATACTTGATACTTAGCTCGCGGATTGAAATGTGAGAAATGTCGTGGGCCATGCCTGAGACTTGGCCCGCGGACATTGAAGAGAAACTTGTCTTTCGGGCCACAACAAAGGCGACACCCGCAGACTATGCCATCGAGCTTGCCCCGCGGGCCACGTTGAGCATGTAGCCCGCGGGTCATGGCCATGGTGTAGCTCGCGGGCCACGGCAAAAGTATATCCTGCGAGCAGCGTTGCTAAGTTCATCCCGCGGGCCACGTTGAGCATGTAGCCCGCGGGCCATGGTATGGGTGTAGCTCGCGGGTCACGGGAAGAGTGTAGCCCGCGAGCTATGTTGATAAGTCCATCCCGCGGGCCACGTTGAGCATATAGCCCACGGGTCACCGCAATGGTGTAGCTCACGGGCCACTACAAGAGTGTAGCCCGCGAGCTACGTTGCTAAGTTCATCCCGCGGGCCACGTTGAGCATATAGCCCGCGAACCATGGCAAGGGTGTAGCTCGCGGGCCACGGCAAGAGTGTAGCCCGCAAGCTATGTTGCTAAGTCCATCCCGCGGGCCACGTTGTGCATGTAACCCGCGGGTCATGGTAATGGTGTAGCTCGCGGGCCACGGCAAGAGTGTAGCCAGCGAGCTACATTGCTAAGTTCATCCTGCGGGCCACGTTGAGCATGTAGCCCGCAGGTCATGGCCATGGTGTAGCTCGCGGGCCACGGCAAAAGTATAGCCCGCGAGCTGTGTTTCTAAGTTCATCCCGTGGGCCACGTTGAGCATGTAGCCTACGGGCCATGGCAAGGGTGTAGCTCGCTAGCTATGCTATTAGGCTTATCCTGCGGGCCATAGTGTTGACGTAGCTCGCGGGTTAAGGCCATGGTCTTGTCCCGCGGGCCATGGTCTAGACCTGGCCCGCAGACGATTGTCTCGATGTCTTTGTTATCCTTTGCGGGTCCATCTCATGTCCGGACATTTAATTGATCATAGTAAGATCGAATTGGTTTGTCTAAGAATGTTCGGGACCCGTAATGAGACTTAGCTAACACATTGCTTGGTGAAGTCTGTCGGGACCCACTGTGAAACTTAGCTAGAACATTGCTTAGTGAGGTTTTGACCGGCACCCACCAACCAAATGTCCATAGGATAGGCTTGATGGTTCGTCGTGTGAGTTTATAGAAGGTCTGGCCCACGGAACAAACCGAAGGAGTTTTCCCGCGAGCTAAGTACCTTGCACGGCCCGTGGGATAGTTCATGATCGTGGTCCGCGGGACGTATTGATCGTGTAGCCCGCGGGATGTCTGTGCGAGCTTGTCCGCGGGCCATGTTCCTTATTTGGCCCGTGAGACAAGCCTAAGAGCTTTCTCCGCGGGCCAAGTTTGATCCATGTCTTGTTATACATCATTGTCGGTCGTGGGACCCTTGTTGATCAGTGCTTGACTATGTCGTTACCAATCGATAGTCCATGACTGTAATGTTGGATGGTGTGGACATATGACCAGCTCGTGGGCCGTTTCATGCTATCAATTTTCCGTTTTGTGGCAAACACTTAGCCGTTTCATGCTATCAATTTTCGGGTATGGAATCCGACCCCCACAGTTAGCCCCTCAAGTCTCTATTGCTTTCTTAGCTATGAAGAGTTAGAGTATAGCATGAAGACTGAAGATTGATGCATGGTTGTTGATCACCTACCGTTAAGATGGCATGGTTACCGAGGCGTTGTCCTTTGACGGGTTGTTATCCTAGACGTGGGCCATGCATGTCATGGTATACGAAATCAGAAGGTTGCCCTGACGCGTCGATCGAGATGAATATTTGGAATTTCCCTCAAAAATCTTTTATATAAGAGAAGTCTCCCCTTCATTCGTCTCCAAAGCAAGCATTTCCGAAGTTCATAAGTTTTCCAGAGATTTTCAGGTAACTCTCTGTTCTCCATGTTCTTCGTGATGTGACATGATAGTTTTTAGGATTTTAACTCTGGTAGAAACTTGTAGAAATTGTCTTGTTTGGATGAATCGTTGAGACTTCAGGCGTTTGTAGCGTTGGATCTTCTTAAGCTTAGAAACTTTGTAGTGAATTGTCATAGGTTCAGAACATTATTCACCGACCCTACCCTTTTCCCCATGTTTCTCCACTATCCTCTTCCCTCACCACCCACTCATTCAATCTCCATTCTTTCTTCTTTCCATTCTTAGAGAAATTTAGGAATTTGAGAGATGAGTGAAGTGGAAGATGATACGTGCCTTGGTGAATGGTTAGAGAGGAAAAGGGCCATGATCGAAGGGAAGCATCGCAAGAGACGTCTCACGAAGGATTTGGCTCTCGTGGGCCACGACGATGGTATGTGGCGAGAGGAAGCGAGCTTCATGGCCACGAGCCATGGTGGGAGCTCGCGTGCGGGCCACAAAGCCGATGGGTCCAAGCTCGGACTAGCTCGCGCGGAAAGGGACGCCATCTCGTGCGCTGGCTTCATGGCGGCGGGCCATGATGGGAGTCGGGCCATGATGGGAGCTCGCTTGTGGGCTGCGAAGCCGATGGATCCCGGCTCGGACTAGCTCGCGCGGAAAGGGACTCCACCTCGTGCGCGAGCTTCATGGCCGTGGGCCATGATGGGAGCTCGCGTGCGGACTACGAAGCCGATGGGTCCCAGCTCGGACTAGCTTGCGTGGAAAGGGGTGCCATCTCGTGTGCGGGCTTCCTCGTCCATGGGTCCTGGCTCGGGCTAGCTCACGGAGAAGAAGCCCCAACACCGTGCACGGGCTTCAGTGCCAGTGGGTCCCGGCGTGATGTAGCTCGCGGGGCTCATCCAGGCTCAACTGGCGCAGGCTACGTCTCCGGTGGGTCCCGGCATTGTGTAGCTCGCGGGGTTCAAGCTCATCCGACCGGCGCGGGCTTCGTTGAGTCAGATGATCCCGCGAGCTTCATCTGTCCTTCCGGCGCGGGCCAACATTTGTATGGGTCCCATCTTGGATTGGATAGTGATGTGCTTGGGCTAGCTCATGGGCTAGGTGAATCTCCTCCTAGGCACCATGCCATAGGGGGTAATATGTTCAGGAGATGTTCCACGGATTGTGGTAGTTCCAAGCCAAGAAGACGTCTTCTCAATTGAAATGTCGGATGATGAACCATCGAGCTCTTCTGGTAGCAGTAGCGAGAGTAGTGGCAACAAGGTTGATGATGCTCAGGACGATTACGGGTCCCATGATATTCCCCTACCATTGTTTGGTGATGATGAGGAACCATGTATTAATGTCAAGGCGGAGATGGATGCCTATGCTGATTTCTCCATCAAGTATGATGCGGTAAAGGCTATGATTGAGGCCGAGCGGGCCATCTTGAATAACCAAGCCAAACGATCGGATGCGAGGAGGATTGCACCAGACCCGCCCGGATCCACATTGTCTCATAGATTTTCAATAGACAAGCTACGGAAGGTGTTTCTTATCCCCCATGATGTGGAGATCATCATCCCGTCACCTTCTGATCGTATTGAGAGTGCTCCTACAAGATACTTTTGTCTACTGGAGAGCTTCTTTTATGAGGTGCTACTATGGTTGCCTCTTTCGGACCTCTTTGTTGAGTACTTAGCCAACTACAAGCTATGCATATCTCAGCTTCCTCCCAACGGACTCCGACATCTGGTGGGGACCATGGTTCGCTGCATCGAATGTGGGGTCACGGTGAAATCTGATTTTATATCCCATGCATTGTCGATACGTCCCACTAGCAAAACTCAGTTTACATATGCCATCTCGGGGAAGCGGGGCCATGGTATTATCAGAGGTCTCCCAGTGAAGGTTCACCACTGGGATGAACATTTCTTTTATGTTAAGATTGACCGACACTCCATTGAGGGTGGTGGTTTTTATCGAGTTAGATCTCAATGGGGTCCTAAAGGTTTGGCCCACAAGGGCAAGGGCGTTGTCGTGGATGGCCCACGCAAGAGGACAAGGAAAGCGAAAGAGGCTCAACCATCGGTGGTTGAGGAGGAGGTCCCACCCCCGGATGTTGTTCCTCCGGAGTTTGACAGGTGTGATGTCGCCTCGGACTACCTCGCTCGTGTTGTTCGGTTCGGGGAGCCATTTGTTCGGGTGGGATCCCTTGAGCATCGAGACTTGTACATGGACGCATCCACTGCTGACATGGATGTGAGTGATCTCTTGACTCTATGGACTATTTTTTGCTCAAGACTAACTTGTTGTTGTTTTGTTGAAGTTCATTGCCTATCACAACGCGCTAGTGAATGCATACCAGGCTGATCTCCATTGGGCCCGTGCGGAGTCTGATGAGCTTAGGAGGATCCAGAGGTCCCACGAAGACCAGCTGGCCGACATGAAGGGGAAGTCTGCTAGCCATGATGAGGTTGTTGCGCGCCTGACTGAAAGGGCGGAGAAAAAGGCGAAGCGGGCCCTCCGGCACAAGAAGAGAGCAACGAAGGAGGCAGCCAAACCAATGGCGCTCAAAGGTCAGGTGAAAGGGATCAACTAGAAGTTCCTTCACCACATTGAGAGCACCCGTGCCAAGGTTGTTAGGCTTAAAGAGGAGTTCAGCGGCCCGATGTGTCTTCACCATCAGGTTAGCTATCATTGTGTTTTAGCTATGATGTGTGTGGTTTGTTCTAACCTCTTTCTTGATACTTTGTGATAGGCCGAGAACTCCTACCAGATGATCCAGGCATTGAGAGGTGTGGCCCCGTCTGTATTTGAAGAGGCTGAGGGTGGCGTGGCGGCGAGTCAAATGAGGTACAAGGATGCCGATGCGAGTACAATGCCTTTGTGGGTGAAATTACTGAGGATCTGTCTAGGTTGTGCTCGTTGGACACAATGTTTTTGCTGAAGAGCCATGCTTGTTGACGTCCCGGTCTTCGCTCGGGACCCGATGGAAGAGGATGAGTAGGTCGTTGGGGACCACTTTTGTCTAACTATTTTCCTGTTTTAAGACTTGTGATAATTTTTTCTGTGGTGCCTGGATGGCTTTATCCAACGTTTGGAATCCTGACTTGTTTTGTGGGGCCGTTAGGCCATTGAATGTTTTGAACATGATAGTTCATTTCGTGACGTTTTGTTATGATTCATAGCATTCGTCTGCTGTTTTTTAGTAGTGATATTAGTGGGCCCATCGATAGTATGACAGATGGCCCAGCAAAATATTTGTTTAAGGGTCAAGTTTATCAATCTCATCTCCGAGCCTACATTGTCACACTTGTCCTTAATGTGGCGGAGATTTTACCCATGAGATGTATATGACTAGCATGATAGCTGGGTTTCGATGGGTAACTTAGGTGATCATGGCGATCAGGCTTTTTGTGGAGAAAGTTTAAACCGAATAATTTCCCTCCTTGTGGCGATACATCAAGGATGTGCCCATGGGATGTCGATGACCAGCGTTGAGTTGCTGGGTTTTCAAAGACAAGCTATTTCTTNGTTGGGTTGCTGGGTTTTCAAAGACAAACTATTTCTTTCTCACCCCCACTCTATCTAGTGGGCCGCTTCTGACAATAGATGTCGCGCACTTTACCACAATGATGGTGTTCATGACCCGGGTATATACATTGTTGTGGCCAGCAACAATGGGTGCGATTTTATACGCTTGAAGGTTTGGTAACCTTCGTTTGTGAGTTGTGATAGGGTCGTTAGCTCAATGCTGTTGTCGACAATGGTTTGCATTTTAAGAGCTCCCGTGTGGGACCATGTCGACGCAGCTTGATCGACACGAATCAGTCCTGAAGCCTCATTGCTCCCCGTCGGGAATAGGTAGGCAGCAGGACTCGAAACCACGTGATCGTAACAGCATGCTTTGTAAGGCATGGGTGATTTATTGGGAAAAGGATGGTGGGACCCGAATATTCGAGTTAGAGTGAAAGTAAGGCACATGGTTCCAACCTAAGTCTAGTCATTGCGAAGTACTCACTAGAACGAAGGTGGTTTGTTACCTGGAATATGGTCGAAGATGAGCTTAGTGCTTTTGGATTGTTGGGATGGCCCACTGGAAATGTGCTAACGTGGGAGTATACGAGTATACTACCCCAATCCCCCCCCCCCCCCCNNTCCCCCCCCCCCCGCCGTTTTTTAAAGGAGGGGCCAACTGCATTTGTTGTGAGGACGAGCTGCCAACGTACCCAGGAAGGGTATCAAGTTGGCTCGTAGTTTAATTCCATCGCTCAGGTGAGTTTAAGCGTGGGACCGATGTTGAATATCGGTGATGTGGGTCTCGGACGCGTTGGGTGAGGTGGACTGTTCGTCTGTCCTCGGCTTCTTGGGCTGCCTCTCGTCCTCATTGCTCCGTGTTGGCTTGCAAACTTGTGTTCTGTCAGAAGGCAAAAGCGAGATTCTTCCTAGTTGCCCCACAAGGTCTTGACCGTTGATGGAGTAGGGAACTTTGTGCATAGGTGGTATGTTGAGGGGACGGCCCACATCGAACTTACCCATGGAGTTCCCAGGATGGCATTGTAGATAGCTGGATGGTCTGCTACTGAGAATTTAACGATATTGGTCACTCCACCAGCCTGAACCGCTAGGTTGATTGTGCCTATGGTCATGGTGGTTTCCCCAGAGAATCCTGTGAGTGGTTTTGGAGCAATGATGATGTCGAAAGTATCGACCTTCATGCGGCGTAGGGTCTCCCTGAAGATAACATCCACCGAGCTACCTGTATCCATCAAGACTCTAGACATGTCGAAATCGTTCACCACTAGCTTGATGACCAAGGGGTCGCTGTGAGGCTGGTCAATTCCTCTGACATCCCTTTCGGAGAAAAAGATGGTGCATTCTGGATAGTTGGGACCGCTGGATGTTGATGGTGTTGTGACTGCTTTGCGCTGGAACGCCTTGATGGAGGAGACGGTGTCCATGGAAAATTGAGAGCCGCCCATGATCATGTTGATCCTGTGACGTGGGCCCCGCTTTGTTCATCTCCATCTGGTCGGTCCCGCTTGTTCTGTTCCTCCACTTGAGGCTGCTTGATGGGTCGATCCTCATGCTTCTCTTGAAGAAAATCCTTGAGGTCGATTCCATCGCCAAGTTCGCCTGCAAGTAATTTAGCGGTTAGCCGATAACCTAGAGTTCTGCAGTTCTGCGTTGAATGTCCATGGGCCTGGTGAATTTCGCAGAACGCGCTTTCGTCGAAACTGTATTGACCCCTTGGCCCGCCTTCTGAGCGTCCTCGTCCACGACCNACTGTATTGACCCCTTGGCCCGCCTTCAGAGCATCCTCGTCCACGACCGAAGCCTCTGCCACCGCCCCTACCAGGGTTCCTTGTCGTTGTTCGAGCAGTTGTTTCTCCATCATCCACCAGATAGTTGTGGGCTCCGGGTCCCTCATGGTAGATGTACTTGGATGACTGGGTCGGCTTTCTTATGCTTTGTTGAGTGATAGGTGGTGGCTGAGTGCTGCATGGCGTCCGCGCTGGTGCATGCATTGCTCGAAGGACCTGCATCTCTTCCTCATTCACAATGAAGCTATTGGCGAGATGCAAAGCGTCCTGGATGGTTGGCGGTTCGTGCGTGGCTAGTTCCTTGCGGAACTCTGATTCATAACATAGTCCCTTCTTTAGGGCCCACAGAGCTGCATGGTCGCTCATTCCTTCAACTTGTGAGATAAGTTTCTTGAACTTAGTGATGAAAGAGCGGAGAGACTCCGTGGTTTCCCGTCCCATGAAGATCGAATACTACTTGAGGAACAAGGTCNTTTCCCGTCCCATGAAGATCGAATACTACTTGAGGAACAAGGTCGTTGGCTCATGGAAGTTGCTGATGGAGTTAGATGGCAGCTTGGAAAACCACTGCAGTGCGGGACCCTTGAGGTTCTCGACGAACAAGAGACATAAGCCCGCATGTTCATGTCCTCTGGGGAACCTTGCTCGGTTCATGGCAATTCGTCAGCATTGTATTCCTCATCCTGCCT
>OVAP01003676.1:0-16119 GCA_900406295.1 Aurinia saxatilis
TTCCCTATCAACATTGAGAGAAGGAACTATACCTGCCGTATTATCCATATCTTCAAGTGTGTAGTCACCTTGCAGACAAGCCTCCAAATCCATCTCCCCAGATTCAAAGTTTTCCAAACCTAAATATTCTCCTTCTTCTCCAAAAGCCTCCTCCTCGTCCATAACACTGTTATCTTTGTTGCCTGTTTCATTGCTTATCGTCGCCTCCTGTTGAAACTTTTCCACTTCCGAACTCGGAGGAATCACACTTTTTAGGTTACCAGCAGGACCTCCGGCCTCAAAAGACATTGTCCTATTTGAAGAATCCTCACACACCTTACCGTCCTCACGAACTAGGTGTAGAGGTCGTGGCCAACTTGAAGAACTTGAGCCAGTCAGGTGGTGTTTCCTATGTGGAAAACCCCCATCATGGTTTGATGTATCCGGAAACACTATACTTTTTCCTTTTGTGCCAACGTTCTGATCGTCCTTCTTATACCGTTCACCATGTGCACCCACATTATCATTGATAACAACCCCAGTTCTGCCTTGTCTGTGAGATTGGAAACTAGCTCTTCCTCTGTGAGGTCGTGTGGCTTGAGAGTGTCCTCTACGCTCGTTCTCAGCAGAATAAAGAGCTCTCTTAACGGGCCTTTTCCTCTGTATTTCCCATGGAATTTTTAAAAATTAGTACACAAAATTGAGATTTTTGAAATTCTCCCAACTTTTATTAACCTGATTATTTACAAAGAGATTTTTTTCATATGTTTTTTCTAGTCTTCAATGTTCCGGGTAAATTTATTTATGTCTATGCAGGCCAATGACCAAAATATACAAATTAGCATCTTCCAAACATATGTATAAATTTTGGAGGGAAAACCCCTAAAAAATTCACCAACTGTTTTTCATTTGTCATACAAATACATGAATTTTTGGCGTTGCCATATCAATACCGCAAGTGAATTATTTTCCAGATTAATACACGAATTCACTAGTTTTGTAATTTTATTACACGAACTTTAACCAACATGTAAAATTAATTTTGAAATTTCAGGTTTACCCACAACTTTCTCATTTAAATAAATTTGTTCTTAGATTTTGAATAAAACTCATAAATAAATATTTACATAATGTAAAAAAAATTACCTGGGTTTAGTGTTTAATGTACTTGTGTTTAAGGTTTAAGGTTTTAGGGTTTTTATTTTAGGGGTTTAGGGTTTAAAATATTTTTAGGGTTTAAAACTTTAGGGTTTAGGTTTATAGCCATATACCTTAGATTCTAAACTCTAAAATCCTATGAAATATTATAAACATTTTTAAATTTATATGATTATTATTTTTGGCATCATGTAAATATTTATATCTGAGTTTAATTCAAAATCCAAGAACAAAATGATTTAAAGGAGATAGTTGAGAGCAAAACTGGAATTTCAAAATTAATTTTACACGTTGGTTAAAGTTCGTGTATTAAATTAAAAAACTAATAAGTTCGTGTATTAATCTGAAAAAAATTTCACTTGGTGTATTGATATGGCAACGCAAAAAAATTGTGTATTTTTATGGCAAACGAAAAACAATTGGTGTATTTTTCAAGGTTTTCCCCAAATTATAGAGGCATGTTTCTTATTTTTTTTTCCTTAGGACTAGGAGTCTGTCTGAGCCAAACTGAGCAAAGGTGGCCACTTCGCGATATTGTGCCAATTCCAGTTTTGAACTACCGCATACTTGTTTCATAGCTTTCAACTGAGAGGCAGACCCGACGCGACTGACAGATAAGCCGACGTTAATAGCAGGTCTAATTCCGCGATAAAAGAGCTCTGTTTCCAAACAGATTTGTCCATCAGTAATGGAGATCACATTGGTGGGAATATAGGCCGATACGTCTCCAGCTTGTGTTTCAATGATGGGTAAGGCGGTCAAGCTACCTGCACCTGTCTGGTCCGATCGTTTAGCCGCTCTTTCTACGTACCCAAAAATTAAATACGAATAATTAAAAAGGTATGTAACAAATACATAAATTAGGATTTGCGTTGATACGCAAGTGAATAATTAAAAACTAGGGGTGGACATAAGTAACTGGAACCGAATAACCGAACCGAACCGAACCAAAAACATGGGTATTGGTTCGGTTCCGGTTCCATAGAAAATACCCATTGGTTCCTCCATTTGAGATCCGATAGGTATCGGTTTGGTTCCGGTTCTTACCCGGAACCGAAAAGGGAACCGAATAGAACCGAAATTAGAACATTATTTTTCCACAAACCTAATGTATTCATATTATTTTCAATATTTTGGTTCATTTTAAGGTGTTAGTTGATAGATTTTACCTTATTTGTTAGATAAGTTGGTAATTTTTACTAAGTTTGTAATTTTTTTTTTGTTTTTTTAGGTTTTTCCGGGTAATTTTGTAGATTTTGTTTCGTTTTTTCTGGTTATTATGGGTATTTACCCGGAACGGAACCGAAACCGAATTTTTTCGGTACCCATATGGTTCCTCCAATTTTGGAACCAAAACTGAACTGAGCCGAATGGGAACCGAACCGATATACATTATGTACCCATTGGACCTTTTTTTTCTTGGAACCGAAGAACCGAAAAAACCGAAGAACTGAACCAAAACCAAACCAAAGAACCGAATGCCTACCCCTATTACAAACATATACATTTTTGTTGTTGTAAAGATATTAGATTTAACAATTGATATCCGTATAATTGTAAAATTTAATTAGATTTTAAATACGATCTACACAGATATTCAAAATTAATTCAGTATCATATATTATTAAATACATTTAAATTACTAAATCATATAGCGTCACTACGAAGGTGTACTTGAATATTGGCTATCGATCTCATTAAAAAAAATTGAATATATATATATATATATATATTTATATATATATCTTATATAATATAGAAGAGTTACACTTTTCAACAAACCCTGACAAGTTGCCACGTGTCCCATTTCTTAACTTTTTTTTGAACCAACTTCTCCAAATTGACACAATTTTTTTTCTTAACTTTTTTCTTACCAAACTCTGACATGCTATCATGTGTTCACATTTTTATCTGTAATTTATTTACTAATTTAATGACCATTAGTGACTATTTAAATAGTTTACCTTGCAGAAACAAATATTGAAAGAAAATCAAATAACAATAAATAACATCCTCTAAATAAACAGTATTTAAAAGGTAAAATATATATATGTGGAATTCCCTCACATAAAACGAATAAATACAAAATGAACGAGTATAACCAAAGAAAAAATGCTTATATCGATTTTCGTCTCTTCCGATAAAATTTTCAAGTCTATCTTTCAGAGAAAAATGCATCCATAAATTATATATATATATATATATATATATATATATATATCCCTTAAAATTACTCGACCACATTGTTGAAAAAACAACATGAATTATACAATCATTTTCTCTAACGATCAAATATTATTACCAAATGGTAACTGCTTCATCAGCTTATATCTCACATTTCATGACAACGACAAAGCAACATCATGTTCATTAACCAACTATTTATTCACTTATATTCAAGCCTAAATTCCATCAATAATCAAAGAAAAAAAGCACAAAGTCTCAAAATATATGTGAAATTCTCTTACATAAAACGAATAAATACAAAATGAACGAGTATAACCAAAGAAAACAAATTGCTTACGTTAGATTTTTCTTCTCTTCCAATGAAAATTTCAAGTCTATCTTCTAGAGAAAAATGTATTACCATAAAAAAACAATTATATATGTATAGTTCATCTCTCTCGATTGTTATTTAGAAAAACAAAATCTAAACTATTTTACTATGAAAATATGCATTCACACAAAATTTACAATCATAATAAGAAAATAATGTGATGATAAAATTACATCCACATGCAACTAATGTGGATGAGAAAACGTAACTGAAAATTTATGCTTAAAGTAATAAATATGTATTGTAATCTAATGAGAGAATCATAATTGTGAAAAAATAAAATTGTAGCTTTAGTAATAGACTATGTGATTAGAATAGAAAGTTAAAAACTAATGATATACAGTAATATAAATAAAATATTTATAAACAATATAAATGTGTATGATATAGTAACATTTTTTTGTAGATTGAAATACTTTGATGATACATCAATTCTAAATATTTAGCTCAATTACTTATTTCCATGTAAACATTTTAAAAATCTTTTCTTAAATTGAAGAGGTTAATCAAAATAATATGTGAAGACATCAAACTGGTTAAATACTATCAATAAAAAAACGTTATTGTGAAAATATCTTGAAAATTTACGAAAGACCAATAGTAGTTTAGGAACTACATATTTTTGTCTGATATTCGTGATATTATACCATTAGTTGTGAAATTTCCTGATGGAAGATTAACTTCAGCTAGTAAACAAGGAATTATGATGATTAGTACGGTGCTTACGTTACATAACGTTTTGTTTGTTGATGGCTTAGAATGTCACCTGGTTTCGGTTTTTCAGTTGAATAAAGAGAATGCGTGTGTCTTCCAGATTACTGATAAGCTTTGCATAACCCTGGACCGCATTACAAGGACGCTGATTGGAGTGGCTGAGCAACTCCAAGGACTTTACTTTATGCGAGGATTGGAATTTGTGGGTGCTATTCATCAAACGGAGGTAGCTTCTTTGGATATTTGGCATCATCGCCTAGGACATCCTTCTCGGAAAGTTTTAGATTTGTTATCTCTTTCTGGTGTTTCTAGTAGTGGTTTTAAGAATAAAGCGTGTGAGATTTGTATTCGCGCTAAACCAACTCGGTGTTCTTTTCCTACAAGTTCTAATAAATCTACTATGATTTTTGAAATGGTTCATTGTGATTTATGGGGGCCTTATCGTACTACGGCTCATTCTAGTGCTCGCTACTTCCTTACTCTTGTCGATGATTATTCTCGTAATGTTTGGGTTTATCTATTATCGTCAAAACAAGATGTATCACAAACGCTACGCAACTTTATTGCTCTTGTTGACAGAAAATTCCCTACACACATCAAGATCATCCGTTTGGATAATGGAATAGAGTTCATGTGTCTTACTTCCTATTTCCGAGAGAAAGGAATAATACATGAAACTTCTAGTGTAGGCACTCCACAACAGAATGGCCGGGTAGAGCGCAAACATCGACATTTCCTAAATGTAGCTCGAGCTCTCTTATTTCAGGCCAATCTACCACTTAAATTTTGGGGAGAATGTGTTCTTACGGCTGCCTATCTTATTAGATATTTTCACTGAGACAGGTTTCCTAGCTTCTAAACCAGCTGCCTTTCCCTTGGAATAGAATCATCGTCTTGCTTTGGCCAAAGGGCCGCTTATTAAGCATGTCACTGCTTACCGACGTTTAATGGGGTGCCTGATATACCTTGCAGTGACGCGACCTGATCTTTCTTACTCTGTTCATATCCTTACCCAGTTTATGAACAAGCTTAAACAAGCTCATTGGGATGCTGCTCTTGGGGTTGTTCGTTATTTGAAGGGTACTTTGGGACAAGGTATTCTTCTTCGTGCATGTACGCCTTTGTCTTTGGTTGCATGGTGTGATTCTGATTGGAATACATGTCATGTTTCTCGACGCTCGATTACTGGTTGGTTTATACAGTTTGGTGGCTCACATATATCCTGGAGGACTAAGAAGCAAGACGTGGTTTCTCGGTCCTCGGCGGAAGCTGAATACAGGGCTCTGGCTTTCACGGTTCAAGAGATTTTGTGGTTGAAGAATCTTCTTCGTTCTTTAGGTGTTGATCATACGGCGTCCATTCCTCTCTTTTGTGACAATGAGGCAGCATTGCACATGCAACGTAATCCGGTGTTTCATGGACGCACTAAACACATTGAAAATGATTGCCATTTTATTCGTGATGAGCTTGTTCATCGTACTATAACTTTCTCTCATGTGTCTACTTCGGAACAATTGACGGATATCTTTACCAAGTCGCTTGGTCGTCGTGAATTTGTTCGTTTTATAGACAAGTTAGGTGTGTGTGATCTCCACTCTCCAATTTGAAGGGGTATTACGATATATGTCCTACTGACATATATTGTTTATGAAAATTGTACACTTTATATGGGCTAAGTCCTTATGTGATAGCTTAGCTTAGGGACTAAGTTTATCTTGGTTTTGGATACAAGTTGAGGTTAAATCTTCTCTTGTATATATATTCTTTGTATATCTCTGTGAATGAATAAGAAACACTTTTATACGACTCTTGTGTTTTAACGGTAAGAGTACTGAGAGAAAGTGCAAACACAAATGTGATTTCGACATGGTCGTCATAAAAAGTTTTTTAAGAAGAATGATTTTTGGTTTAAGAAAATTGAGAGAGAGATTGGTCTAGAGATAAAGCTTTTTAAGAAGAATGATTTTTGGTTTAAGAAAAATGAGAGAGAAGATTGGTTTAAATTAAAAAAGGTATCTAGTTGACTTGTAGAAGATTAGCTTAGAGCTACCTGAAGTCTTCGCGTCAGAGCCAAAGTTGATGACTAAGACTAAGAGACACTCAGTCATGACGTGAGTTACACGTTACCTTTATTTCACATCACTGTGAAATTTCTCTCATATCTTCCAAATTATAGCATGACGACAGACACATTGGATACGTTTGTCGATTGGAGATATATACCCTTGTATACGACATTTGCCCAAAACAACACTGCAGAAATCTGATCCAGAACAAATGGTGAAAGCGATTATTCGTAACCCTGGTGGAAATTACTAACAATGGAGATGATTGATGTTATATTCCTTTTTCTTTTTAACTCTCTCTCATACGGCATTTTTTAAAATTTGTATTTTGATTATTAATTTTTACTGTTTTTCCAAACTTTCTACAAAGGATCGGATTAATGACGAGCTAGCACCATATAAACTGTCTACCTGAGATGTATCACATGTAGAGCTATCAATGCGGGTTAATCCAACCCATTTGATCCATCCTACCATGGGTTCTCTTTTTTTTGCCCATGATGGATCGGTCCATCAAACCCGCGGTTCATTATTGTTAGACCCAACCCGTCCCATTATATTTAGCGGACTTTGCGGGCGGCGCGCGGATTTTAATTTTCTTAAGAAATAATTTAATTCAGCATGAATAACTTATTTAAAGAGAAAAACAACTTGAAGTTCCAATTTATAAATAAAACCATAGCAATAATAAGTTCGATATCATAATTTAAATTAAAAACAAACTCCAAAACCAAAAGCATGTGAAACAACCAAAATAAGACATTTAAAACAAAAATTGGAGTTCATAAATTTGAACGACTATCTTCTTTTGTTTTCACACCGTGACTATTTTTGTTCACGAATTCTTAGTTGGTTGAAAATAAGGATATGTAGTCGTTTCTTTCTAAAGTCCACTGCCCCTCGAAATGTGTTACGAAGAAAAGGTATGACATGTGACACAACTATAATAATTATTTTTCAAAAACATTTGTGTTATATTTCTTCACCGAATAAAAATTTCTCTCCCTCCCTCTCTTCTGTTTCACTTCCTCCCCGAAACCACATCTCTCTCCCTCTCTTTTGCTTCTTTTTTTTTTACAAAAATAGATCCAAGTTTTCAAGTCTCTCATTCTCGCCATCTTCGTGTAGAGCAAAAGAAGAGGAAGATGGTAATTCATGAATGGATCTAACCGCGTGAAAGAAGAAACTCGACTTCTCTCCAGTAGTCGTGAGGTTTGATTTTAAAATCAGAGCTTGTGGAGATTGGGTTATAAACTTTGTGTATGTGGAAGCCCCCTTGGCATATTGGTTAAGGGTTTAAAGGCTTCTACACCAGGTCTGGGGTTCGAACCCCAGAGAATACAATTTTTGCAGACTAAAGTATACGCATGCTTACGGAGATCCAGAGGTGATGCATGCAGAACCGTTCATTGTGGTCTCGTGTATGGCGGAAAGCTGTCCATCGTAGGTGTGGTTCATGTATGACCGTCCGTGGTGGATCCATGTTGTGGGGAGAGTTGCATCGTGGAGTAGTTATCTATAAGGGTGTTCATTTGATATGTACTGTGTGTTGCGGAAAGAGTTGCACCATGGAGTGGTCATTTGATCGAATTAAAAATAATATGTAATCGATTTTAAATTTGCAAACGATAAAAAATAAAAAAATTAGTCGATAATCTAAAGATCAGTGTTAAAAAAACAGTGTGTATAGGATTTAATTATCCATGTTCTTCATCATCATCATCATCATCATTGGGTAAAGCCACTGTTTTTATCACTTGTATGCAAATTAGGTTCCTTCATATTCTCCTTTTTTATTTCAAAATTCCAGATTTGATTAATTGATTTGTGTTATCTATGTTATATTATTATATATCTCGACAAATAACATGTTTCATCTCAAATAACACGATAACACTGAAATAACATGATATTTAGAAAGATTACATGTTTTATCGTATGCTAATCGCTTGTTATATTTTCCTTATTTATTCTGATATTAACCATATTTGTTCTGTATTTTTTTTTTTTTTGGAGGCAACAATGATTAAAGACACGAAGAAAGAGAAGTTGGAAAATAGTGTTAGAGAGACAACAATGATAGACGCTGTATACAGAGACTATTTTCATAATAGAAAGCTTAACATATCATATTATTTTTTCATAGGTCTACGTAAATTGTTATTTATATCAATGTGTTCTTCTGCGTAATATGATTTTTAATGAAGTTACATAAGTGAATAACGTGTTATGTGTAAAAATTACTTTATATGTTTTGGTATATCCTGATATTATTATTTATTGTACTATATGTTTCTTATGAATATTGAATAAAATTACATGAATGAATAACAAATTATTAACATAATTATATCACGCCATACACCCATACACCTAGCAATGCAATATGATATTTTGTATCACGCCATACACCCACACACCTAGCAATGATGTATTTTGCACTCAGTACTGCTCGCTCAGCTCTGGTTCGTCACATGGGTTGAGAGTGTGGCGTTCAATGTGTCAGCGGGGTCCATGAAGCAGAAGAAAAATATTTTCTCAGCTGTATCAGCTTTGGGCTGGAGTTTCTTCGGGGGCATTTGCGTCATTTCGTCTACTGAGAATCTGTTTCTCTCTCCATTTTGCCAATTCTTTTTTGGCTTTGTTGTATCAACAATTTTTTTGGTTTGGTTATTTGGCTAATTCCCTCTTTAAAAAATCTCTTGTACATCTTTAAGATTTTGAAATGTGCTTAATGAGTAGAAATGAAAAGAATCATCACAACAATAATACGAGAGTTTGGTAGAATTGCAAAATCACTAAATACTCAGTTTATAAATCATCACACCAATAATATATGATTTTAATGGAGTTATAAAATCACAAGTACACCAATAACACAAGAATGTAAAATCATCACACAAAAGATCTATAATGATTATAAGATTCTATTACCCAATGACAAAAAAAAAAACAAAATATGCCAAGTATGAGTGTAAACGGTGTTGGAAAAAGGCCTTATTCAGTTAAAAAAAAATTATTGTCTTAAGTAAATAAAACTAAGAGTAAACAACCAAAATTTTCGATGTACATGATATATCATTTTCTTGAAATTTAGTGAGTTCTTCCATCCATTTTTCTTTTTAAGTTTTTCTGCTCTACATGGTTCTTTTAAAAAACTTTTTGGAGGCATCTTCTGACCCAGTAATTTAATTTCCCCTCCACAAATAACAATTATGTTAAACTTGAGTAAACTTCATATACTTTTAACATTCAATTATGCATTTTTGTAAAAGTTTATACATAAAGCCATGATAAATCTCCGTGTATAAAATTATAATGTTCTAAGGAATTCACGTTATAGTTCCTAATCTAATTAATTCAAATCCCAAATCAAACTTTCATATTTATAAATAACGTAATTGTTTTACAAAAAAAAATCTTATTTGCAATACACTAATCAGCAACCATTTCAGAGAATGATAAAAAATATTATGTAAAAGCTTAAGAAAGACAAAAAAAATTGTGAGTGGTGGTGAGAAAGAGGACGAAGTAATGGATATATTTACCCTAATTTCCTTGTAGTGTCTATCTTAAAAAAACAAATACATAACGACATTAGACCTATATTTAAAAAACATATTATATTTTTTATAGAAGGCTTAGGACCAAACTAAACAAAAAAAGACCTAAAAATTTTAGTGAAAAAAATGGCCCTACACTAATGTGTCTATTTCTTTAACATAGGCGCGACCCTGAATTAAACCAACAAAAAATCAAATTAAACTAAATTAACAAATTGACTCTTTAACAACGTGTACGATTATATATACTATCATTAAGTACTAAAACTCTGGCAGATGATGATTTTAAAATTATTAAACATTAAACTCTAACCTTATAAAAATTAACTCTATATTCTAAAACTCTAAACCAACTCTAAATCCTTAAAAATGTAATTCTAAACAGAAATACGAGAGTATTTTTGGAAAATGATGTATTTCTTAAAATTGGGGAATTTTCCTAAATGGGTCGGGGTGTTCAGTTTTTTTACAAATAGTTTTTTTTTGTAGTTAGACCTACATAATGACTCAACTAACCTTACTTACCATATCTAAGTATATGTATATCTCTTAATTTTACTAATTTTAATTAGAATAAAGGACAATGTACGTTTATGAATACGATTTAATTAAGATACAAACACAAACATGGTTCTCACACACCATCTTCATATATTTCTCTTGATTTGAACATCAAACATAGTCATATAGAACTCGTGTTAATGCAGGCCCTAATCTAGTTGCTTAAAAGGGTCAGTGTCATATTTAATTAATTACATATAAATAAAAAAACATATATGGTTACCATGTCAATTAACAATATTTATCTTCTTATACCAAATTATCTTAATCTTTAACTATTTGATAAAAGATTTGTATTATTTATTTATTTATTTGAATGTTTGATAAAAATGTTTGTGTAAATATGATAATTTATAAACATGACTAACTCCCTTTTTATTAGGATTTTTTTAAACAACTTTTTTAGTAGGATATTGTTGTTTTCCTTTTTTGTTGTTTTTTTTATTATATTTCCCTTTCTAAATTTTGTTAATATTTTTTTGTTTTGTGTTTAAGAAATAGTTTCATAGATATAATTATTTTACCTTTCCTTTCTAATAATGCATTCTTTAAAACTTTTGAAGGGAGGGAAAATTTTTCTTATTTATGCAGACCTCTTTATGTTAATCATCTTTCTTCTTCTTTTTCCGTCAAAGATTATATAGATACTGAAAAGAAAATGAAAAGACATGTTTTGAACAAGTCAAAGATAAAACAAGAATCAAACGTAAAGATAAATCCAAATCTAGTGATGAATATGTCTTTGAGAACACAAAACCGGACGGTGGAAAATAACATATCTTAGCTTTTACTGGTTTTATACTAATAATACATATATTTAATTATTTTTTAGAGTTTATTTTTTTTTATTAGAGTCCAAATTATTCATTTTAGGGCAATGGACGAGTTTGGAGCATTTGGTAAATTATGGAGCAAAAATGGATCAAGTTTGAAGAAAAGAAAACGCATATGAAGAAAATGAAAACCTTCTGAAGAAGGTGTCGTTTGACATCCCTGCGATTTTCAGCCTATTATCTTAATTTTGAAGATCAAACAATTTTCCATAATTACTTATAGTGTTATAATATTATATTATAATATATGGGAGTAT
Source organism: Aurinia saxatilis (assembly GCA_900406295.1). Lineage (NCBI taxonomy): Eukaryota > Viridiplantae > Streptophyta > Magnoliopsida > Brassicales > Brassicaceae > Aurinia > Aurinia saxatilis. Next base: position 11,689 of record OVAP01003676.1, read on the forward strand.
ATATATGTTTATATTTATGTTGTTATTATATATATAAGTGGAGATAGTAATGGACGATTAAAAGTAAAGAAGAGAGTTTATTTTGATAATGGAAACTTTCTTATTCACTTATGTTGTAATCTTATATTCTATTCTTAAGCTTGGATACAACCACTATTTATAGTGGATAGATTGGCATAAGACAATGACAAGTGTAACTTAGCACACATATAAAACTTGATTAGTGGCAAGATTGTAGCTAAGCATAAAGCTAACACTTCATATCCAACTTCACTTGATTAGTGTCACATATTAACACTCCCCCTTGATTATTCATCATCAGTGAAGTGTCTTGGACTGCCTCGTTAAAAACCTTCTTGTGGTAAAACCCGGTGGGACAAAAATCATGACAAGGGAAAAAGAGTGCAGTCTCCCCCTGTAAAATATAGCTTTGTTCTTCACTTCATATATCTCGTAGATAACGCATTCCAATACTATGAGTATGATTCTTGAATATTGAGGTAGGAAGCACCTTTGTGAAAAAATATGTTGCATTGTCGCTTGAGCGGATATATTGAACATTAATCTCTCCTTGCTATTCTCGAGCTCTTGCGTATAAGTAAAAACCCTCGGGGGAATATGATTTGTCTTATCGCTCTTGATGTATCCTTCTTTGATTTGAGTGACACAAGCAGCATTATCTTCATATATTATTGTTGGTTCTTTGATGGTGGCTATTCCGCTTACCTTTTTAATATGTTGAGTCATCGATCTTAACCACACGTATTCTCTGCAAGTCACATGAAGTGCAATGATCACCGTGAAATTTGAGGAAGTGGATACCAAACTCTTTTTTTGCGAATGCCATGATATTACGGTTCCTCCCATTGTAAAAACATATCCGGTTTGGGATCAAGTTTTGTGCGGATCTGATAAATAGCCAGCATCTGCAAAACCAACTAGACCAACTTTCGAGTCTCTAGCATATTGTTATCCCAAATCTATTGTACGTTGTAGATAACAGGATATGTGTTTTACCCCATTCCAATGTCTCCGCGTAGGAGCTGAACTGTACCTTGCAAGTAAGTTTGTAGCAAAAGTTATATCGGGTCTTGTACAATTTGCAAGATACATTAATGCTCCTATTGCACTCATATAAGGCACCTATTGACTTAATATTTCCTCGTTATCTTTACAAGGTTGGAAAATATCAGTATCAATACTAAGTGACCTATTAACCATTGGAGTACTTAAAAGATTTGCTTTATCCATGTTAAAGCGTTTTACTACCTTTTTGGTATAATTTGATTGATGTACATATATTCCATTTTTGAAAGTCTCTATCTGAAGTCCGATACAAAACTTTGTCTTTACAAGGTCCTTCATTTCAAACTCCTCCTTCATTTGAGTTCTTGCATCATCAATTTTCCTTTGAGTTACAATTAGGTTTAAGTCATCAACATATACAACAATGATCACAAATCCAGATGAGGATTTCTTTATAAACACACAAGGGCATATTGCATTGTTGATATAACCTTTCTTTAACAAGTATTCACTTAAGCGATTATACCACATGCGTCCGGATTGTTTTAATCCATAAAGTGATCGTTGTAATTTGACCAAACATATCTCATTAGGTCCTTTTGATCCTTCTGGGATTTTCATTTCTTCTGGGATTTTCATATATATGTCGCTGTCAAGTGATCCCTATAAGTATGCAGTCACAACATCCATAAGATACATTTCCAAATTCTTTGATGCCTTTAGGCTTATTATGTATCTGAATGTGATTGCATCCACTACCGGGGAATATGTTTCTTCATAATCAATTCCCGATCTTTGAGAAAATCCTTGTGCCACAAGCCGTGCCTTATATCTTGTGACTTCATTTTTCTCATTTCGTTTTCTCACAAAACCCATTTACATCCAATTGGAATTGCATCATCGGGTGTAACGACAATGGGTCCTAAGGCATTTGTCTTCTTAAAAGATATTAATTCATTTCTCATGATCTCCTTCCATTTCCCCCAATCATGTCTTTGTTGGCACTCTATTACATACCTTGGGTCTGGATCATCTTCATGATCTATTTCTTTTGATACAGAAAACAAAAATATCCCATCATCATCATCATCGTCTATTTCATTTCTTTTCCATAATTTTCATTTGGGGTGTAGCTGATGGATATCTCATATTTTTTGAATAATCAACGTCCTCTAGACGGATTTCTTTCTCGAGTTCATCTAGACCCTTTTCACAAATGTCCTCTAGACATTGTTCATAATGAGGTTCTTCATGAACCTTTTCAGCTTCCACCACTGATTTCTTTGTCTAGAATTTTGGGAAACTTAATTTTGATATCATTAATCCTTCAAGGATTATATATGTTGAGTGCAATCCAAGTCATTTGTCCTTCGTTTTCTTTTTCTTACTACAAACAAATACTTTTGATTTTGGGATTACCATTTCATAAAAAAATTTCGTCCTTCAGGCGAGTTTAATATAGACTTGATTGCCTCTGTCTATATATTGGCCAATGCTTTCTTTCTACACTCATCTTCGGATGTAGATTCTTGATACTCACTTATATTAATCACAGCGCGCGCTTTATATCGTTTATTTTGCTGACAATTACTTTTATCTTTGGTTCCATATTTCTCCAGTAATGACATGTTAATCGAGATCTCTTTATCATTATCGCAAATATATTCAGGTACTTGATTTTTTTATTAACCATGTCAACGGGTCTCCTTTTGAAACTAATCCTCTTTATATATGTGCTCCTTTTTATTTTTATTTTGAGGATTTTAATATTGGAACCAAAGTAGTCTATCACGTCTCTTGTGTGCCATAAACTTACTAATATTATCCTTCAGGGGTGTTCTTATTGGAGCATTTTTAACATGAATATGAGGTTTTCTTTTTCCCTGAATTATTTACCTGAGGATCCATATATCTTAATGATTTCATGAAACCTCATTATCGACTTCTTATTTTTCTTGCGGGAATTCTTATAGTTTGATCCATTCAGCCTCCCACATTTTAATAGATGATTTTGTTCTCAATATCAATGGCTTTGCAATCAATTGCAACCGTTTTACCAAACTCTCAGTCATACCATTTTGTGTACGCATATGAGGCTCTTGATTCCCAGGTTCAGTCCCCATTTACATATAATCAAATATTTCAATTGATGGTTGTGTAAACATATGGGGCTCTTGATGTTCAACATCTACCATTGACATACAATACTCATCAAAGTTTATTTATGACATAACCAGATAATTGTTCTTTCAATATGATTATATGAGCAATGAATCTTGCAAAAGCCGTATTTCTTGTGGTAAAAAGACACACATGTGACCATTTACTAGATGCGCAATCATTACCATGAAATATTTAAATGGCCCGCACTGTGGATGAATTGGTCCACATATATCACCATGTATTCTTTCTAGAAATACAGGGGATTCATTCCCAACTTTAGCTGGAGACGGTCTTATTATGAGTTTTCCTTGAGAACATGCTTTACATGAAAACTCTCCCGATTGAAAAATCTTCTTATTTTTTCAATGGGTGGCCATTCGAATTTTGCACAATTCTTCTTATCATAATTGATCCATGATATCCTAGTATCTCATGCCAGACTTTAAATGTATCAGTAACCCTTTGGTTTATTGTATCATAGGACTCAGTTGTATTTATTTTTTTTGCAGTATAATCCGGAGGACAACATTTGGCAATTTTCCCAATGTTTGTTTACTCTCTGATGTAATGCAAATATATTTAATGTCATTCTTCTTCATACTTTCAATATGATATCCATTTCTCCGGATATCCTTGAAACTTAGTTGAATCGGGGGAATATAATGCATTACTTATTTTAACTTTTTGTCCCCCTTGGCATTGAAAAATTGGCTCTTACATGGCCTTTTATAATTTTTGCATTAACACTTATGGTGCTCATGCTTCTAGCGGAGTGATATATCGTGTATTTTATGGTTTTTAGCCACGATATAAAGTGTTTTATCGAGTCTTTTAGGTGTTTTTCTAGTCTTTACTAGTATTTACAGGTTAAAGAACATATTTGGTGATTTTTGAGCATTCTAGAGTGTTTTGAAGCTTTTGCAAACTACCAAATGATGATGAAGAACCAGTCAGAAGGGCTTCAAAGATCATATCAGATGGAGGTCTTTCCGATAGAATTTTGATCTCATATTTTGACACAAGATAGGAAATTGAGTTAACTTCACTTTTGTGGTGGTTTCAACTCATTCTGATTCACGGTTGAAGAGATATGACTGTTTTAATGAAGACATATTGTTCTGGCGAGCAAACAGAGTAGGCCGAGCATGGGCTTGGTGTCGAACGATACCCCTTCAAAAACAGCAAAGAAATCTTTTCTTTTATTGCACAAACCGCCCCAGAAGTTATGGAAAGTCCACAGAA
>OVAP01003677.1:0-16118 GCA_900406295.1 Aurinia saxatilis
AGGTCACGAAGATGAAGATGAATTTAGTGAGTTTTCTTCTTCAGATAACGATGGGGATGAGGACAACGTGCTGGCCAAAGACGAAGGTGAAGAGGAATATGCTGAGTATTAGATTTTTTTAAGTATTTTGTAAATTATAAATAAACCAAGGTTTTTTTAAAAGAAATTGATCACAATTTGCGAGGATTCGTCGCAAATCCGTAGCAAATATTGAATTTGCTACGGATTTGCTACGAGTAATTCCCTCGCAAAGGCAGAAATCATTTTTTATGACAACTAAACAAGTTTCCGTTTTTTCTAAACCCTAAATAACCCCTAAACCCTGAATTGCTCAATTTGCGAGGCATTTGCGNCAGAAATCATTTTTTATGACAACTAAACAAGTTTCCGTTTTTTCTAAACCCTAAATAACCCCTAAACCCTGAATTGCTCAATTTGCGAGGCGTTTCCAAGAGGTCCTCGCAGAGTCGTAGCAAAGCCATCGCAAAGCCTGATTTAGTTAAAATGTTCAAACCTTTTGTGAGACTTCTATATCGACGTTTTACCATTTCTATCAATTAAACGATGCTTGGTTGACTCTATATAAGATTAATTTGACCCAAAAAAATGTTGGTACAAAAACATCAAACCAACCATAAACAAACAAGTTCATATAAACTCTCTATACACTATTACTATCTATTCCACATAACGTAATGTAACCCTTAGAATACATAGTAAACCGAAGGAATTGGATTTTTCATTGCACATAATGCTTAGAATAGGTTAAGTCGTGCTTATAATGCCTAAATTTTGAAACTCTAAACCCTAGAGATCATGTAAACCATTAATTTTTGTTTGATCAATTTGCGACGACTTTGCGATGGCTCCACGCAAATCCGTCGCAAATGTGGAGGTTTGTGAGGGACTTGCGACGACTCCTCGCAAACCCCTCGCAAAATTTGATAAAATGTATTTCACGCATAACCGTTTAATTATTTAATTCATAGATAATAAATTAAATAAAAATTTGCGACGGAATTGCCAGGTGTCATCGCGGATCCATCGTAAATTTTTGGAAATTTTAAAAACTTTCGAACCAATATTTATTCCCGCATTAACTGAATTAGTCAAACTCTGCGACAGATTTGCGTCATATCGTCGCAAGTCCGTTAAATTTAATTGGACCGAAATTTTGCGACGGATTTGCGACGCTACTTAACCACTATATATACCCGACGGATCTGCTTCATTTCCTCATTCTCTCCATTCACAAAATCACTCTCTAACACTCTCAAACTTACATACTTGTAAGTTTTTGAAGTTTATTATAATTTACATATGGTTTAGTATTGTAATTTATAATTACTTAGGTTTTAAAATTGTTTAGGACTAGATCTAGCTAGAATTGTAACAATTTAGAAACCGCCTAATGTATTAATTAGTATGATGTTGTATAATGGTTTTAAGAATAGTTTTTAGATTTATTAAACTGCCATTTAGATTATTATTTTAATTACTAGTTACTAATTTTTATATTTTATACTTTGGCAGTTACATTTAGGATGTCGTCTAACGATTATAGTAGATTTCTTGACGAGACACAGACACCCCCGCCATGACATCGGGGCAGTACTTCGGGTTCTGGGTCCCGGTCTCACCCTCCACCTCCTCCCCCGCCGACACAACCACCTCAGCAACAGCAACAACATCATGACGACCACCCCGAGGAGCAGCAGCAATAGCAAGGACAGTTCGCGAACCTTACTTTTTAGCAGCTTATAAACTCCGAAGCCCGGCTCGCATTACCATACAAGCTACATCCGTCACGGCCCCCTGGTTACCTCTGGTACGTTTTTTTACATTCAATAATGTAAATTTAATATTTAATTAAATTTATATTCATTAATTACTAATATAATTTCTTTATAGGTTTACGAATGACGGTATTGTTGCTACGAAGGTGCGGAAAATCATGGAGCGCGACTTCAAGAAGGTTCATCCGAACTGGTCCATGGTCCCCCCCCAATGTTCAGCAGTGGTGGTTCTAAAGTTTCGCGGTAAAATAAATTGTTATTTTTATTTTCTATAGTTATAATAATTTTAATCATTAGTTAATTTCACTAATTTATTTTTTACTATGTCTTCTATCCCAACAACAATTTTACTGGGATCCTGCTATCACGGAGACGGTCCGAGCAGCGTTCGAGAACAAGGCTGCGAACCGGCTACTTGATCAAGTGGGCCGATGGAAGAGCAAGTGGTTGAAGCTGGGCGACCACGCGAAGCTAGTTTGGTTCTGCCCAACAGTTTGGGCAGGACTAGTCGAGTATTGGCAGATGACCAAGTTCTAGGGGCGGAGGATTCAGACCCAGTCTGCTAGACTCACTCCGCCTGCTAAAGGGGAGGGTCCGTCTAGACATGGATCCGGGCAATGGTCATTTCGACGACGTGAGCGGAAAATTGTAAGTCGCAATTTTTTTCTTTTTATCATTGTTAATTACGATTATTAAATTTATAATATTAAATTTTAACTTTCTATTTTTTCCATAGTGCATGCCGAGAAGAAAAAGGCCCCGACATCCATAGTCGATGTTTGGGAGGAGACGTATCGGAAGTCCGATGGTACTTGGTTCTCCAAGTGGGTGGAGCAGTACCATACGGAGATTACTTCCCGCGTCCTGGAAGTTTCTTCGCAATCCTCCACCCCTGATGGCCAACCAATCGAGGTCAGGCCCGACGAGGTCAACCGGATTGCAACCGAGGTAATTTTAATTACATTTTATAAGTCTGATTTTAATTACTTTAATATATACATATATATATAATAATACTTATAGTTCATATATATTTAATTCAATATTTATTATAATGTTTATTTTAATGTTCTAATATTTAATTATTTTTATGTACTTGATCCCCTAGGTTCTCCCCGTAAAAAGGGGAAAGTGGCATGTACCGGATCACTCCGGATTGGAGATTCGAGTGGTCCGACTCCTACCCCACCCTCAGACCCGGTTCTTCGTGTTGAGCTCGATCAGGCGCATGAACTGATTCGTCAGCAGAGCCAGCAGATCGCGGAGCTAAATCATCGCAACGACGGCTTTGGTTTGTTATTCGACTATGTTAGGACGACTGATCCTAACTTCTCGAGCCTCCTAGCCAGACACCGAGCCCAAGCTCCCACAACGGGACCATCCACGCAACAGTCGGTTTAGGAGGATAACGAGCTCGACGGCGGTCGATGATCTAGTTTTATTTTTTTATTTCTATATTTTGTAAAACTGTACATTTTTAATTATAAATACTATTTTTTAAAAAAAAATTATTTGCGTAATTTTAATTTTTTAATTTTTTATTATTTTAACAGTTCGTCGCAAATTCCACGCAGATACCAAGCAAACAATTATGTCGCAAGTTCGTCGCTAGTGCGACGACATCCACTCCCTCGCACTTGCGACGAACTTGCGACAAAATTGTTTGTTTGATATTTGCGTGGAATTTGCGACGAAGTGTTAAAATAAAAATAATAATAATACATGGTAATCCGTCGCAAATACATTGCAAAACTTTGCGACAGATGTGCGTCTAACCCTCCTGGACGTCGCACATTTGTCGCAAAACTTGCGACGGATATGCGACTCCGCGTCCTCTTCCTCGCAACTTCGTCGCAAGGTTTTAGCGAGGAACTTGCGACAGAATCGCTTTCCTCGCAAATTTGCGACGTATATGCGGCATTTTAGTGTTTGCGATGAGCTATTTGCGACGGATTTTGTGATATCGCAATTTTGACGCAAATCCTTATTTGCGACGGATTTTGTGATATCGCAATTTTGACGCAAATCCTTATTTGCGACGAATTAGCGACGTTTTCGTCCCTCGCAAAAGAGTTGTTTTCTTGTAGTGTAGCCATGATTACGCCAAAGTTCTACACCGCTCGTAGCTCTGGTCATCTCGACATATGCTACACCACCGCGAGCGACAACAAATACCACAACCTAGTGTCTATATGTGAGAACACAAATACCCCAACCTAGAAGATAAAGAAGAAGCGTTTTGGTTTCTTTACCTGAATAGAAACATATAGAGGGAGGAGAAATTAGATTTTCTGCAACACTCAACCCTTAATCATAACTCAATTCAAATACTTGAGAAGACATCAAAAATAATTACCGGATTGTTCACTCTCTGGGGCTTTTTCCTTAACATTGCGTTGGAGACTCAAAAAAAGCAGGCAACAAAAGGATACACTTATTTTGCGAGGTCTTCTGTAAATATTATTTGTCGTAGAAGGGTGGCTAAGAATTTGAGAAAGGGTTCACATCGTCACAAAATATTTAAAGGATCTGAATCAAATTTATATGAATTTGAAGATTTAATTGCTGACGGATTTAGTCTTCGCAGTTTTAAATATGTGTCTAATTCTTTTCTTTGTTGACTGATTTTCTAAAGGATGCGTTAAGGCTTTCTAGATTCTTTAACATGCATTTGTTGCTTACATTAATGGTTTGAATAATTAGAAATTAGAGAGAAATAATGGTGATCTGGGGCTCATATCGATCTGAAGGTCAAATGACATGGAATTTTTAAGGTAAAAATGGTGACATGGCTTATTGTGATTAGATGATTATTTTTGCATACGTGGACACTCTAAGGTGCAAAAACAAATATTTCTAAAAAATTTCCGTAATTATTTAATTGAATAATAAAAAGCTAAATTACAAAAGCAAACTGAACCAATTGAAAAGAGACACATGGAAAAAGGAATGTCTTTTGGGAAAAATTAGTGTCTGAAATGTCCTTCTATAGACACTCTTACATTTCTCTTTTATCACCTTTTTGTTTTTATCATCGATAAGGGTTATTTAATAGAATAGGGCCAATTTGTTGAAAAATGACTAGTTTGATGCAAATTTTATATTAATTATTAGTTTAAATTCACATGCCCATAATACTCTCTGCAGAATATATATTTACAGAAATACCATTATTTTAAAATATCACATCATCAAACAAATCTGTTACAAGACACGACATATTTATTTGAACTATGATATATTTATTTGAACATTGGCAGATTTATTTGGAAATTTAATCTCCCGAAAACAAGTCTATCGTGGTTTGATGACAAATTTTTATTCGATCATAGAGTTATTTTTGTTAATAGATTTATTTAAGTAAGTCTATGATATGACACAACATATTTGTTTGGTTCAACAGATTTATGTCTTAAGTTGGTAGAGTTGTTTAACTTGATAGATTTATTTAATAAGTCTGTGACATGACACAACAGATTTCTTTAAGATTGATAAAGTTGTTTTTGGTTGGCATACTTATTTCACCTATCGACAGACTTAACACTTCTCATGATCACAGACTTGTTGTTCTCGGGTTCTGTGACGACAGATATATACAAATCTGCTACTGAAGCAAACTAATAGATCTGGGAAAATTGGCTCCGACGTTATGACAGATTTTTGGGTCAATGGTGACAGATTTATTTACGTTCATAGACTTTCAAATAAATCTGTTACCCATCCAAAAATCTGTCATTAAAGGTGACAAATTTTTACCTAATTTTTTAAAGTTTCTCTGAACCTAAATATAAGGTGAAAAATAACTAAACTTATCTTCTAAAACTCATGAGAAGCCATTACTCACTTCGTTCAAAAAATTTTATTTGTTTTTCTATCCATCAATAGTTTATCAAAGTTTTTTAATCAATGGATCATGAAGTGAATCTAGTTTTTTTTTTTTGTATAACCATAGTTTTTTTTTTATGTTTGATATATAGATATTGATTCATTTAGTAACTAGTATTAATAATTTGGAACAATGCGAATGATTTATATTTGATATATAGATGTTTTGATTCATTTAATAACTAGTATTAATAATTTGGAATAATTTGAATGATTTATGTTTGATATATATATATATATATATATATATATATATGTGTGTTAATAATCTCTAATGTTTAATCAGAACTTTTTCAAAAAAAAATTTCAAATTATAATGGTATCTTGTGATTATGTTGTCTAATATGGGTAAATGGTCTTTTGTCAAAATAGTAACACCCTTCTAGTAAATCTATGAGAGACATCCCAAACTAGTAATTATTCAAAAGATTAACCCTATTCTAGTTAATTACTCTTATTTTAAAGCAAAAAACTTCCAAGGACACTCCATATTTTGTCCGTTGGACATGGTCTTATATATGAGAGATTCAGTTCACTTCCGTTTTTTTTTTAACATCAATAATATTATTGATAATTAGTAGATGTTAACAAAAGTTAGGATTACAAAACAAAAATACAGAACTTTATGTAACAGCCCGGTTCATTTAAACTTGGATAATTTTGTTATTAAATATTTGTTGAGGGTCAATGCAAAATATCTGAAGACTTTTGTCATGGTGTGCGAAAAACAGGAAATTGAAAATGAAATAGAGACCTAATTTTGTTTTTCTCTTGGCCGTCGACTTCTGAATCCTCTCACGCGTCTCTCTGTTATCCCTCTCTGCTCACTGCCAGCCACTTCTCACAATCAGCAAATCTCTCCTCATGACTGCTCCTTCCTCCACAAGTTCTCTCCTTGCTCCTCCTCCTCGTTCAGCATATCCTCAGTTCATAGCCGTTACTTTCTGTGCTTTTTTCCGCCAACTCAGGAAGAACGAGGTGTAGATCCACCCATGGATGCGAATATCTATGTCTCAGCTTTCTACAGAGCATGAGATCGCCTCAATCGGACTTATATCCAGAGAGTTATGGCCATTCTCCTCCAGGATGTCCAGTCTGCCGCAACAGCATCCTTCAATCCGAACAGTCCCCTTTCGAAGCGTTTTCCCAGTGACTCAGAAGGAATTAGACAACAAGCCACCCATCAACGCGAATATCTGAACCTCTTCTTTCCATTAAGCCTGAAATCATCGTGATCGGATTAGCGATGAAGAAGTTATGACTGTTCTTCTCCAGGAGTTCCAGTCTGTCCGCAACACCATCTCTCAGTCCGAACAGTCATCTTGCAAGAGGCATATCTGGAATTACAGAATGATTCAGATGGTGCATAACCTATCAAACCGAAGGTCCAAACGTCATCTTTCCATGGAGACAAGAATAATGGCGATTTGAATTTTGTGTGCATTTTGTATCAGCCTGCCTGTTCTGTCCGAACCAGTTTTCAGGTGAGGACATGTTTCGGTCTTCTCCATATCTTGGTTTCTGGTGAATCAAGTCAATGATAGTCTGTTGTTTTGAATACTTATTGATGTGCTCATGTTGTATTTGTCTTGAGTTGATAGCTGATTTTAACTAGAAAGTTTAAGAATATGAATTGTTGCATGAATTGTGTTAATTGAGTGTTGTAAACTGAACTGGTCGGGATATGATATCCAAGACGGTTATAATTACCCGGATCTGAGAATCCGAAGGGATCTGGTATCCAATAATAATACCCGGATTTGGTATCCAAAGGATTCGGTTCTGGTAACCGAAAGAATTTGGTATCCAATATTAGCTTTATTTGTTTATTATTTAATAAATTCTGAAACTGCATGTTGTTTGTTATTTTGTGTATATACGCATATGACGATATAATTATGATTTGCTCATAGTTGATAGCACGGTTGTTTGTCTTGTCTTTCCTAGCTGGTTGCTTTGTGTATTGGTGGATTTGGTGAGTATTAACTCACCCTTACTAGTAACCTTGAGTTGCTCACCTCTCCTCTTCCTCTGTTTCAGGTTTAAGATATTTGAGTTCAATGTGTTAAAGCTGGTGTTCGATTTGCAAAAGAAGACGTCCAAGCTTCGATGACAACTATTGTGAACTTGAGCTGAATTTTGTGTTCAGTAATTATTCTTAGCACCTAGTCTCTTGCGTGTTCAGAAAGGTCGGGTGTTACACTTTCAAACAACAAATTATTACATAAACAGATATATGTGCCATATAATGAGACTGGTAACAAAGAAGCGAATTTGACGATGCTTTACCAAATAAAGCTTTGCTCGTGAACGGAATAGAAAATCCGTTACTTTCCTTCTTTGTATTTGATCTTCCTCGAATGCAAAGTTTGACTTCGTCTAGCATCTCTTGGCTAAAACATTCATTTGCATACCCCATGAAGAAACCCATTGTATTTGACTTAAGCTCCGAGACATTAACAAACCAATACCAACACTTCCATACCAGAGTCATGTGATTAAATGATGATTTGGAATTGTCTCTTGTGTGACGTTTCCATAATTTTGCTCATAAATCCATTGTGCTGTTTTCAACGAACGAATTCATTAAAAATTCGTTGGAAAGAAGTCTTTTCAACGAATTTTCAACTAATTTGTCCGTTGGTCTCAAGTCATTGCAAATTCAACGTTCGTTAAAATTTCGTTAGAAATTTTTAACGGATTATCAACAATCGTATTTTATTGTAAAATCCGTCGAAAAATCACTCTTGAAAAACTATTGCAAAAACAACAAAATTGCAATGGTTTGTTCCGACAAATTTCCGATCAATAGCTGTTGATCTATCTACCGTTAATATTTCAAAAAAATTTCGTTGAAAATCGGTTGAAATAATTTTCAACAGATTTCCAATGATCTCTTATATAATTTGTGTATTTATATAATTTTATGTATTTATATGCTATATTAAAATTTATATAATTATATTATAATACATTTGTGTGCTGTAAATAAATAACAGAACACAATATTATTAATATTTCTTTTTTTTTTTACGAAAATACAAAATATAATACATACAAGGTACATAATAAAATACACTATACTATACAATACAATATACGATACTTTTTTGTCGGCATACAACATACTTCCTCTTCTTCGGTGAGTCGTCGACCGCGATATCTTTTCCGTTCTCGTGAGGCTTCCTCTTTTATCAGCGTGGTACAAATCTTCGACCCGGTGTTGTCTCCGCCACTAGTGTTGTTGCTACCGCTGCCTCCGGAGCCGCCGTGTTTGAAAGATTGAGCACGGTGGGTGGCCAGAGATTCGAGGGCTATTAACATGTTGAGGCTTCCTCTTCTTCAATTGTTGCTATCTTTATCGTTCAATTCACAGATTCAAGTGGGAAACTCCCTCAGATTCAAGCTATTCCGCAGATTACAATTATCGAAGGACACAAAGAAACAGAGAAAGGAAGAAGATTAAAGATGGAGAGGAAAAGAGGAAACACGCCGGATCTGATTACAAAGAAGAAAACCAGACGAATATCCAACGACTTAGGATAAAAGGAAAAGAAGAGAAAGGAGGGACATGATTTTGCCACGTCGTCTATCCAAGTGATAGTTGGCCAGGCTATCATTTGTTCTTCTTATTGTGTTTTCTCAAATTGCTTTTAAAATGCTTTACTAATTTTATAGTGTTAATTTTTTTATGTTTATAACTTTAAGAATTTTTAATTCTCAGCTACTTTTTAAATTTTCGTAATTTTTAAAATATTGATAATGGTATACTTTTGTTATTAATAAAATAATTATAAGTTATAATTTAGTTTTAAGGGGAGTTTTAAGGTTTAAATTTCTAGATTTTGTTATTCAAATGTATCAATAAGATTAATTATTTTTCTCACTTATAGAGTTATTTCATAAAATTATAATGATTTGGTATATATTGTAACCATCAAAGAGTAAATTTTGAGTCCTTGAACCTTAAAATCTGAAATAAAACACTCATAAATCCTTGACCTTTAAAACCAAAGACTCATTAACGTCTAGTTTTTAGTTTGTATTTTGAGCCAATTATTTTTCATTTTATGTTTTTAGTATAAACGACCAATTTACTTTATCTATTTTCTTAATAGAAAAAATATATGAAAATATATTTCAAGTATGTAATCTAAACCATTAATCTTAATTTCGTAATACTTTATTGTTTTATAAACCATAAACGTACTAACTTCTCCTTCTCAGTTTATATATTTATAATAAATTTTTAATTTTATTTTATGTTTTTACTTATGGTATCAAAATATAGTTGAGAAAAATATATTTTGATAAATGAGTTTTTGGTTAAGAGTTTAAGATGTATAATATATAGTTTAGGGCTTATGATACTTGAGAAATCATAAGGCTTTTAATGATTTTAGGGTTTAGAGTATCAATATTAGCTTGGGTTTTTGGTTTAGGGTTCAGTAGGGTTTGAGATTTAGGGTTTATGATATAATATATCAATATCAGCTTATGTTTCTTTAGGGTGTAAGGTGTAAAGTTTAGGGTTTGGACTTTAAGGTCTAAGGTTGATGGTTTGGGGTTGGGGTATAGGGTTTGGGGTTTAAGTATCACAATAAAATCCTGTGATACTTTCCAACAGATTTCCAACCAAAATTGAGTTTTTGTAATAAAATATTTAATTCGTTGGAAATCGGTCATAAATTTGCAATAGATCCCAACGACTTAGATATTATGTTTGTCAATATTACTAATTACACTAGATTAAACGTTGAATATAAGTTGTAGGGTTTAAAGTTTATGATATAAGATTTAAGGTTTAGATTTTAGGATTGAAGTATCATAATAAAATCGTTTGATAATTTCCAACGAATTTCCAACCAAAATTGAGTTTTTGTAATAACATATTCACTCCGTTGGAAATCGGTCATAAATTTGCAACGAATTTCCAACAACTTTTATTATGTTTGAAACATGAGTCAATATTAGTAATTCCCCTAGATTAAATGATTGAATATAAGCTTTAAGTTTTGAGGTTTAAGGTTTGGGGTTTTAGGTTTAGTTTAAGGTATCAATATTCTTTTAGATTTGTGATTTAGGGTTTAGGGTTTAGAGTTTAAGATATAAGGTATCAATATCAGCTTAGGTTTCTGGTTTAAGATTTAGGATCTGAGGTTTAGGGTTTCCATAAAAATAAAACACTTAATCATTCATAAAAAATAATTTTGTGTTATGATTTTCTGAAAATCTATATACCTTCTGTATGGAATAATTTCTTCACAATTTGTGAGAATGTACATTTTCGACGGATTTTCAACCGTTAATTTTTTTTTTAACAACTATAAGAAACGACCATTTTCTGATCGTATTCCAACAAAAATAAATTGCAATAGATTTGCAATGGAATTTCCACAGCATTTGTAACTGATTTACAACGACTTATATTCCAACCAATATACTACTGCTTTTTCCAATTGATTTCCGATAATCTTTTTACCCGTTGGATATTATCAACTGATTTGCGATGGATTTTTTTTGTTGTAATTTCGTTGGAATTTTATTTGTAATCTGTCATAAATTTCCAACGAAATTTTGCGGTTGAGAAATCCGTTGAAAAGAGCCATGTTTTTTCTGTAGTTCGTATCTCCAAATCCGATGATACTAGGATTAAACACCCAAATCACATCTCCAAACCAAAAGGTGGAGGATAATGAAATCGCAAGGACATCATCTCTTTCTGTTACAATGATCACATACATGAGCATGACATATAGACACACCAACCATAAAAATTGTTGTGAATTCAATGATCGTGGTTTCGTAACAGAAAAGTGATGATGTTTTAAACAAGGCATCTTCAACAAGGAAGGGGAGAGTGCATCGCGATGGATCGTGGGTGCCATCACGGGATTTAGAGGATGATGATGTAGTCGCTGGGAAGGTCGAGCCTCAACACCAACAAATTGGTGAGAACATAATCGGACTAAACCCATATTTAATTATTCAAGATTATGTGTCTTATATCTCATAAATTAATGGGATTCATCCCCACTTCTTCACGTTTTATTGTTAGTGGTTAGTTTCTTTAGATTGTATTTAAGCATCATGTTCTTATGAAATGAGATATGAAGAAAATATTGAAGTAACTTGTGTCTTAAGAACCAAAGTGTTCTTGTTTTGTTCTTTGCTTTTGATCAACATTGTTAGTCCTAAATCAGGGACCTATCATCAGACGTCTTAGACTGAATCAGTAAAAATCTGNACAACGCGCAGAGACGCAAACAAAGGAGAAAGAAACTGGTTTTAAAACGATAAGAGTACCATCGAAGAAATCACCATCAAAACCATATTGGTAAGGTACGACAGCGGGAAGGAGAATCGTGACAGACTACAACTGGACCGGTGGACGCCAACGGAAAGCAAAACTGGACGATAGAAGGGGAAGGGCTGATCTCCAACTACGGATCTCAACTTGCCGATTGTATTCCTATCTCGACGACAAAGGCAAACTTCAAAACACGATGATGACGACGGCTTCAGTGGTCTCAAGGAACACGCTTCACCGGCGACGTATCTAGGCGAAGATATATTTATATATATATATATATATATATATATATATATATATATATATATATTCCAAAGGCAAACTCATATATAAAAAAACAGCGACGCATATATAAAAGTAGCTTTAAAGCCTAGAATTCACGTGAACGATGCCACGTCGTTGAACATCCAGGGAGCTTACATCGTCCCCATCGACTACGAAACCCTTAGCGATGTCTCTTAACTTAGACTTAACAATCTTGCCGTTGCTGTTCTTTGGAAGCTCTTGAAAGAACGCAACCTTCCTAGGACACATAAAATGCGGCATATTCTCACGGCAATACTCAATCACATCTCTTTCTCTCGTCATCATTTCCTCTTCATGAGCATCACCCTTTTTTAGAACAACAAATGCACAAGGGGTTTCACCCCACAGATGATGAGGCATGGCAACGACCGCAGCCTCGAGCACTTTGGGGTACTTGTAAAGTACACTCTCGACCTCGATACTGCTGATGTTCTCACCTCCCGAGATTATGATGTCTTTGGATCGATCTTTGATCTCTACATGCCCATCAGGATGAATCACACCTATATCTCCCGTGTTGAGCCATCCATGTCTAAACGCTTCAAATGTTGCTTCAGGGTTCTTTAGATACCCTTTCATTACTGTGTTTCCTTTAATGACTATCTCCCCAGTGGTCTTCCCGTCGCGTGGGACACTCTCTTGAGTTTTTGTGTCCTTTACGTCAACATCAGCTATGGTTATGTTTCTTACTCCTTGCCTTGCTTTCAATTGCATCTGTTGATGCTCTGGGAGTCTGTGTAGAATTTGTAATATGTTTGTTATAACAATCTTAATGATTTTCAACACGGTTGTTTAAAATTTCCTCATACTCACAATCGTAAATATTACCTGTACCACTCGTCATGCCACTCACAAAAGAGTACCGGACCGGTGGCCTCCGTAAGGCCATACCCATGCATCACCTTGAACCCCAGCCTATGCACCTTCTGAAGAAGCGCAGCCGGTGGGGCTGAACCTCCGGTTAGTACCTGAACAGGCGGAGACCTATGTGATTGGTCGGTTTGACCACCTTCGAGGAGAATTTTGAAGACCGTAGGAACGCATGACATGTGCGTCACCCCATGCAAATCAATATTCATATAAACATCCTCGGCAGTCACGTGCCTCATGCAGACATTGGTGCCGCCACACGCAGCCACGGACCAGGTGTGTGTCCATCCATTGCCATGAAACATAGGCAGGGTCCAAAGGTAGACAGGTGAAATCCCCATTTCACAGCCCATAATCATAGCTAAAGCGCTCAAGTAAGCTCCTCGGTGAGTGATTACAACACCTTTTGGGTCGGCCGTTGTACCAGAAGTGTAGTTCAAAGAGATAGCGTCATGCTCGCTGTGGACACAGATGGTACTTGTGGAAGAGAAGAGAGTAGGATCTCCTCTACGGATGAGACCCTCGTAGTCTAATTCCTTGGAGGAAGGGTTTGTAGTGGAAGCGATCTCGTTAATAAATATGATCAGCGGGTGAGGCAGGGAGTCGTGAACGGGTAGGAGACGGAGGACTTCTCGGGCCAAAGGAGCGAACTCATGGTCTACGAATAAAATCTTGGGCTGGGCGTGGCGGATGATGATGGCTATGGTTTTGGCATCGAGACGGGTGTTAATAGGGTTAAGTATGCCTCCGGTCATGGGAACGCCAAAATGCATCTCGTACATGGCAGGTACGTTTGGGGCCAAAATCGAAACCTGGACACAAAATAAAAAACGAATCATATGGTTTATACGAATGCAAAATTAATAAAGCGTAGGTAAAATTCATACGACGTCGTTGCGAGCGATGCTGAGTGAGAGGAAAGAGGCGGCCAGACGACAGCAACGGTCATAGGTCTGAGGCCAAGTGAAACGAGTTTCTCCATAAATTATTGAAGTTTGATTAGGATAACAGTCTGAAGCTCTCTTCAAGAACGTTATGGGCGTCAGAGGAACATTGTTTGCTTCACATAACACCAGATTATCCATTTTCTCTTTTGTATATGTGTGTATGTGTCTGAAGGATAGTGATATGAAAATCCATATCATATATAGGAGACTGTGAGGGCCTCAAAACATAATATTCGGTGATTCATTTACCGGGGGTTATTGGATCTTGTATTTTATTGTATTTGATTGTATTTTAAAGGGATTTTCAAATACAGTGTTATTCAATTGTGTATTTGGTTAAAATACATTAAAATTCGGTGTTATTCAATTGTGTATTTGTCTGATGTATTTTCAAATACGTTAAAAAACGGTGTTATTCAATATCTTTTGGATTTTATTGTATTGTGATTTTGATGTATTTTGTTGATAGAATTGTGAACAAAACAAATACAGAGAGTTTTTCTGTGTATTTGTGAATCCATCGAGTAAAAAAAAAAAAAAAAGAGATTTTTTTTTGGACGGGGGTTCCTTCTTCTTACCGTTCTTCTACTCATTCATTCATTCTAGATTCTTGTATTTTATGGGTTTTTCAGAAATCTCAGTCCTCCTCGCTAACGCCATCAACATCTCTTACCCAGACGTCGAGAACCTTATCCCTCCTTGTTCCTACAAATCCTAATCACTTGCTNAAACTCTTCCTACAAATCCTAATCACTTGCTCCTGCATCGACAGAATGAGGAAATCGTCTATAGCTTTTTCCGGAGTATCTTCTTTGGAGAGCTGAGTCGATCGATTCAACGAGAACAAGATTATAACTTTATCCGCCTGAAGGTGAAGAAGAGACGAGCCGATCGATTCGAAGGCTCAGTGAGATACAATTCCATTAAATATGAGTATCTCCATTATGAGATCAATCGGAAGAACTGAATAAGATCTGGATTTGTGAAATCTTCTTTGACTATGTCAGTGATAGAGTTGGCTTAACATTCACGGCGACTAGAGGATCGAGTGTTGTAGTGAAATGATGTTCTTATGCTGCCATCATTTGTAAGATTCGGTCTCTGCATTTTCATGGTGTCTGAGAAGGAAAAAACAGTTTCGACTTTTCTTCACATAAGAGAGAAAAATTAAATGTCACATAAGGCGATCAGACAAGTTTAGAACTCTCTAACACACAATTTTGATTTAATCTCTCAAATCAAGTGAATTTTGCACATAAAAAAATGAAAACTTGTGTTTACAAAGTCAAAATTGTGTTTATGCCTATCCTTCGAACGTCTTGATGTTGGCCAGAGAACATCACCACACCCTCCTCATTAGAATAACGAATCAAATCTACGAACTTCAACTCCTCTCTTGATCGAACCCTCCACGTTTCCTCGACTTAATCAAACCATAGCATTGAAATTCACTAACGGTGCTCGCTCACATAAGATATGTATGCATCCTATCTCTACCATCTTCTTGAAAAGCTTTGTTTGTCTCACATCCTTTTTGTTTTTAAATGATTTCCAAATACATAAAAATACATGAAACTTCTGTACAACCAAATACATAAGAATCCACTACAATTAAAAAGAATACATAAAAATACATTGAAAAGCTACTAAATCCAAATCTTTTAAAATACATTGAAATACCAAATTCAATAACACCCCCTTAATTGCATGTCTAAGTTTCTGGAAGATGTTATCTTTTAGCTTATAACAAAAACATGCCATGAATGGATTGTAAATTAATTATACTCGGAAAATCCAAGAAATAATTATATCTTTATTTCCAAACAAGACACAGAGATAAATAAATATTCATAAAGGCAGTTTTCACTACTTATAGGCAATATACATAAAGGCAATATATTCTCCCATATATTATTTGTTGTGCAATATATGGGTGTGAATGAGAGGAAAAAGTAGGGGTGGGCATAAGTAACTGGAACCGAAGAACCGAACCGGAACCGA
>OVAP01003678.1:0-15227 GCA_900406295.1 Aurinia saxatilis
CCATGTTTGAATCATACAGTGTGATTTCAGGACAACTTTCCTTCAGTTATACAGTGAAAAGTGGGTACAATCTCCTCATGTATACACCTGCAGTAAATGTTAACCTGCTCCGTCCTATCGAGAAAGCATTATGGTCCAGAATCTGGAAGATCAAAATGGCGCAAAAAATAAAACACTTTCTATGGAAATGTTTATCTAGAGCTCTCACTGTTAAGGAATGGCTAACCTCACACAGAATGAATATAGACTCCATCTGTTCAGCTTGTAGTTTGGCTAATGAATCAATCGTGCATGTGCTGTTTCATTGTCCTCTAGCTCAGGAGGTCTGGGAACGATCGGGATTACGAACCCCACCCTCATGGTTCTCGCCTTATTACATGTTTTTCAATATTCATTTCTTGGTGTCCCAGACACAGCTTAATAACGCACTTATCTCCTTCTCCTGGTTATTATGGCAAATATGGAAATCCCGGAATGCCTTCGTTTTCGAACAACAATTGTGGACAGCAGACTTAATCATACAGCGGGCAACAGAGGAATATCAGGAGTGGTGCACGGTCAATGTCAATGCTTGTGAAGAAGGAACACTGGCCCAAGTAGAGACGCAGAGATGGCAAAAACCCCCATACCTTATCTTAAATGCAATGTGGCAAGTTCTTGGATTAATCTAAATACACTAAGCGGGTCGGTTGGGTTGTAATAGACAATAATGGCTCTCCTCTCTTTCATGGCCGCAATTATTTTGCATATACACTTCCAAGTTAGAAGCATAGTTATAGGTTGTCTCGTGGACTGCTCGGTGTGTATTGGACTTGCATATCTTTGTAATGTAGTTTTCGAGGTCTCTGAACCTCAAATTATAGATGCCTTAATGTCTCCTTTACACTTCCCTTCTCCTCGGACATTTCTACAAAAGTTTCTCTAAGCCTTTCAAATAAGTTACAAAGTTTGGTTTATTACAAATACTAAACAACCCAGGAGATATATTTAAATGTAAGTAGCACGTGAATAATATATTTCAACATATTTAAATTTAAATATAAGTGGTTATCCATACTAGCAAAACATACCATTTAAATTACTTTTTATAAAAGGTATTTTCATCCTAAAAACCCATTTCGACATCATCCTAGGTCGCCCTTTTTCTCTCTAACCACACCGCCGCTCGTCCTTCGTTCAACAGATTTGCCCGTCGGAGACTGACGATGGTGGCTCACACAGCACCACACCAGTCTCCCCTTTCTTCCTTCTGCTAGTTTATTTCTTCTTTACGGCTTAAGGATTTGACGCGTGATGGCCAGATCTACCATTTTTAGTGGCTTGAAGGGGATGTTCTCGCAGCTTCCTCTTCATCTACTCCTCGACTGGTGAACCAGGTCGTGTTTCCCGGCTATCGCTTGCCCATATCCCGATTAGAGTAAGTTTTTGGTTTCGGCTTTGTTTCTTCCCCTTTGAGGATTTGTGGTAAGGGTTTCATCTTCGTGCTAGTGATAGATGGGTGGTGAAGAGACTGTTTTTCTGAGATTGTGGACGGTCTTTGATGGTGGTTTTGGAATTATCTATTTGTGCTTGGTTTGGTTATGAGAAGCTCATACCTATATTCAGAGTTTCGGAAGCTCAATTGCAGGATGCTCTGGTGTTTGTTTTTAGGCGTCTTTGCTTACTTGAGTCGTTTTGCTTTGTATTCTGGGTTGGTGTTTATTTGGTCCTTCTTTTGGTCGGGTAATTAGCTTATCTTGTTTTTTCTGCGTGGGTTAGATGTTTATGCTCTTGTGATTGATATCCTCTGGTCCTCCCTCCTTGGTTAGTATTGTTTATTGGTTTTAATCGGATCGCATCCTGCTTCTCTTGGTTCGCGGGTTAAGGAATCGATTAAGACGGTTTTTTAGTCTCCTCCACGAGAAGTAAACATCAGATTCGGTCGAGGTCTGTTCAGTTCTTGCGTTGTCTGTTCCGCTTGGTAGTCGGTTTAGGTTTGTTTCCAAACCGGCTCGGCAGGTTATAAGTTTCTCCTATCTTCGGAAGGGGACTGGTGCCTGCTTTCGCGTAAAGAACACTTGGTTAAATTTCTGAAATCTACAAGATATAAGATGAGGACAAGGACTTAATTTGTCTTGAAGGTTGGGCTATCGCATTGGTCTTTGGAGGTGTTTTCTGCATAAACAAGACTACCAAGTTGAGGTTGGTATAGGGGATACAATATTGCAAGTTAGCGAGGGGTTTATGGCTTACTCTTTTAATGTAAGTTGTGTTTTCTAGATGTAAGACTTAGTCTCCTCAGTTCTCGAGCTTTGTTAGTCGAGGACTGTAGGCTTGGCCTCCTTAGTCTGTTTCGAGCTATGTTAGTCGAGGATTGTAGGTTTTGTCTGGATTTCACGTTGTAAAATTTGAAATTTTTTATATTTATGTTTAGATGACAAAAAAGAAAAAAGTATTTTCAAAGTGGTGGAATTTTTTTTGGATAAATTAATGGGAGTTTTGGCCTTCAATCCATAGTTTTCCCTCAATATCGAGAGACATCATTTAGATATTTGGATTTAAAGAATACCCTTCACATCAAAGGTTATTTGAACATGGGACACAAGGAACCAACTCTTTTACACTACTATTAAGCCACCAACCATTTGGTAAATTGGTGTTTTTTTTAAGCAGAAATGATGTTAAACCTCCATATATAAACTATTTAAAGAAATTATTTTAAATAGTTATGTGTATTCGTATGATAATTTGAGTGGTATGGCATAACTAGCTCAAAGAAAGAAAATCGGAAAGGTTAAAACAAAAGAAATGCCTATAAACGAGTGACAAATATCCTTCTGTACAAAACAAATTCAATAAAGAAAATGAAGAAACACAAAAGGACAAATATCTTTTTATATTATGATTCCGAATTTTTGTTTTTTGTCAAATCTCATCAGGCAACTGAAAACTTTGCGTACCGAAAATTTGAAGAGAAGCGTTCTGTAGAAAAACGGCAACTCCGCATTTAGCACTGCTGAATCCATCCCATACCGTGAAATGAGCCGTCCCCGAGACCGTCTTCTTAGCTGTTAAATCTTTAACGGTGCATAACTTTTCTAGCTTTCTTACAACATAGTCATTGGACAAGACTCTTCCCGAGTTCTCTCCTCGAGGGCAATCGGTGACTAGTCCGTTCTCGTATAGCGCCACCATTATATCGATCCCGCTTGAGTCAACTTTCATCCTCAAAGCTCCTGTTAGAGATACTTGGAGGGTTTCTGAGGTCGGTCTTCGGAATGTAGCCTGGTAAGAGAAATCAATAACAGTTTCACTGATCAATGTAGTGAAGTAAAAGCACTCAAGGTTATTGTAATCAATTTTGTTTGTTTCATACAAAATATGTTCCGTCCCTAGCTTCTCTATGATACTCATGAGTCCAACCCTCTTTGAAACGCGGGTAACAAGTTCATTGATCTTGATACAACTTAGCTCAAACATACACACACACAAGTTTAGTGTATTGAATTCTATAAACAAATGTTCATCACTAGCTAATGCTTAGTTTAAAAAACCAGATATCAATAATTAATATTAAGTTACAGAGACAAAAGTTTGACGACAATTAATCAATCTCATGCCTTTGTAGAGTCTAGAGAAAAAAGCAATGGGCAACAAGATTACATTACAGGTACAAGGGGTGTAATAGTGCTTTTGACATATCGAGTAAAAATTGGAGTAAAGGTTTAGGATGCATACAATTATAAGATGCAAGAAAGAAATAGAATGATTTGTTTGTACTAACTCCATGGACGCATTCTCAAAACGTATAAAAGAAAGAAAGGACTGACCCGAAAGGCAGGAGAGGGGAACCTAGGAGCTTCGAGGATGGACTTGGGGAGCGTGTCTTCGTCATTGCCAAGGAATTGCACGCGACCTTGAACCACAAACTGAGGAGTAAACATAGTATCTTGATTCAAGGCCTCGACATAGGCCTTCTGCCGTACAGTCCACTGGCTGGATCCATAGGGATCTTTCCATCCCAAATAATCCCAATAATCAACGTGGAACACCAAAACCAAGGCAGATCCACCATGTCTCTGGATCTGAGCATCGAAATCACCGCGTCCAAGGCGGGAAACGAGCATCTCTGCCTCGGGTGAAGTCTTGCAACCCTGAGAAGAGAAGAGTTGAACGAGAACAGGTCCATCACCAGCGGGAACATCTGCAGCCACCACCGCGGCGCTGTGACCGGAGGAAGCCTTTTTCCCCGTGGAAGATCCTTTGACGCCGAAACAGGCGAAAAGACGCGGCGGGGCCATCGTCGATCGTCTCTTCGAAGGGAAGGAGGGGGGGAGAAACAGATCGGAATTAATGTTTTCCCAACAAAAAGAAAAAAGAGAAAAAAAAAAAAAGCGAGGATGTCTCAGACAAACATTCAATTATTACACACACTTTTTTTGTTTGAGGCCTAGAGAGAAAGGCGGCAACAAGTGTCTGTCTTTTTAGCTAATTAATTTCTCCTCCTCCTTGGCAAAACCTGTATATTGCTTTGCTAGGAAGGAATTGTTGGGTGACACGTCGCAAATGACAGCTCACCCGAACAGTCTTTTCTTCCACCATTTCCAAAACCGAACTGGTTTATTGGTTTAATATCTTTTTACGGTACGTTTTTTAACCTTTTTCAACATGGTTTATGATAAGCCTTGTAAAATCTTTTCTAATGGGATTACCCGATTGAGTTCAGCCTATAATACTACCATTCCATTTTATTCAAACCTTAACCACATACAACTTTCCAAGAATAGAATTAATTATTCTATACAAAATTATATGGGTTTTGGATGATTTGTCTGGATTTTGATTTGGACTCTCTCAATTAATTTTTTTTTTAAAAGACTATATAAAATCCCAACCCAATTACAAAAGTTCCTTGACATATTAGGGTTCGAATGGTTGTAAATCTGTGTTGAGAAAAATCTGCACTGTGAAATATTTATGTTAAAAAAAATATATGAGTTATCAGACGATATTCTATCATATGTGATTTATATACAGAGTATCACCAAATATAATTAAAAATGAATAATAATAAAATATTGATGAAGTCTCATAAGTTTTGTGAGACTTGTGAATTGAGTCTCATTAAATAAAGAATTTAGAGTTCAGTCTCATAAATTGATGAAACTTATTTATTATTTTATTATTTTTTGTTTTTTAATTATATTTGGTGAGACTCAATGAGTCTCACCATCAGAGATTAGTACGCCCCTCGATGCTATTTCACACGATTGTGGATATTCAGATGGATTCCTCGTAGCTTTGTATGAAAATGCAGTGGATGATAATAAGATGATATCTGGATGGATTTGGATGGCTTTGATGAATCTGGAGTAGGGCTGGACGAGATGGATTGTGATGAGAAACATAATGGATTGAAAGATACTTTCAAAGGATGTGAAAAGCCTTCGAACTATCAAATTCGTTCTAAGTGCAGATATGACACACTGGACACAGAACAAAACGTATGGATATTACACACCATACAGATCAAACAAAGAAGAAAAGTTTAAGAATAAAATGTTTGATGCTTTTATTAAAAGAAGAGCATAGTTTAAATAGATAAACAAGGCCCCGTGAATACAAGTGAGAACCTTGGAAACACACCACACATTTGAAGCAACAACAATTAACTAGAAAACATTTAAACTATGGTTTTCAACAATAAAGACTAAAATAAAAGGCTTAGAATTTAAACTGAGCATTTTCCGGATTTATAAGGGAGTTCTAAGGTATTTATAAGCCTTATTCACCTTATAATATTAAGGTACTTATAAGCATGTTACCAATGGGATAGATGATAACGTGTGTGCTACATTGCCTCATTAAAAATCTTGGACAGAAAAACTCAGTGGGATTAAAACCGTACATAAGGAAAAGAGTGCAAGAACACACACCGCCCATTGATCACCCTTAGTTAGCTTGAATTTTAACCGGTATAGTTGGATAAGCTCTGTTACTAAGGTTGCTTTCAGATTGTCTTAGCAGTGTGCTAACGGCTGGTTTCGTAACTCTCAACCTTGTAATAACTCCAATAGGTAACTCGGGTTCAAGCTGTTGCTCCTTAGCTCCTTCCTCGGGTTCAAACTCATCCATATTTATGTTGGCAGTATCATATCATCCCCTCCCTCTTCAAAAAGATTTGTCCTCAAATCTGCTTTACCTGAAACAAAGGGAAATATATCAATAACTTCAAAGATTTTGCTTGAATTACACTTACCTTGCACAATGTTTCTGTGTGGTTTGAAGATTGACTTGAATTCTTTGAAAAGCTCATCATCTCCCTGGTTTCAACTCATGATTCCTTAAGTATTTTGAAGTTTTGAAATCAAAGAGAAGAACAAACGCTTGATTCTGGCTAAGATGATGTTCTAGTTTCCTATAAAATATCACAAACACTACAAGAAACACATCAAATGTGTGCTATAAAGGTTCAATCCATTTAGATACTGCAAAATGGTTTGACTCAATAGACGAAGAACATAGAACAATTTTAAAACAATGCTTTTATGATGAAAAATATTTTATACCAAGCATGATTATAATTAGTTTCAAACAATATATTCATGTCTTCGAAACCAGAATCACTTAGGCCTAATGTGGCATTACAAAGAGAGTTTTTACATGAAGATGAACCCGGTTTATAAAATGCATCATCTAAAATAATGATTTGAATTTAAGTTTGTTTTAGATGAAAATGTACCTAGAGTGAACAACATGTTATCATAAACATAGTTGGAAACTTGAAAATCCTTAACATGTTCTAGACTTAGGCGTTTTTCATCTTGCTCATAGACTTAAAAAAATAAAACAGTTTATGCCCTATTCACAAAATATTGCTCACAGTGCTTTGTTGGACAGCCTTTTGGTTCTGTTGTTCAAGACAGTTCGGGCACAGGTGTGGCCTGCTTGCTCAAGTCCAAGACTTCTATGAAACTCATACATGAATGCTTTGTAAGATCATGTGGAAAACTTTCAAGAGAGCTTGGTTGTACCAACTTAAAGATTGTTAAAGCATCATCCAATTGTTTACTTTCAAACTCAAAATCCGTTTTAAAGAATAACTTATTTGTTTGAACCGATTTAGAGTAGAGATTGGACTTATATTGACAAGAGCTATAAGGTGTTAAACAAGCGGTTTCAAACTGTACTTTGGCGATGATCTTATCGCTTTCATCAAGCTCATTGGGTTTGAGATTAGTTGGTGCAATCTGAGATGTTTCTAGACTCTCTTCCAAAGTTTTGGCTTTAGCTGCATTATTATGAACCTGCAAACAAAACTCAACCATACCCGGACTCTCCGGCTCTAGGTTAGATATATCCAGAATTGGATCCTTTGCAATAACTATCAAATTAACCTTTTGAGATGAACCTTGAGACTTATCTTTGCTTACCTTAGAATCAGTTTGGGAAACCGATTATTCCTTTTGTGTCATGCTTACCTGGTTTTGATAAACCTCTTGTGGAGTCATGGGAAGGAGAGTAAACTTTCTGCCTTTGAACTCAAACTTTTGTTGATTGGTGAATCCATCATGCAAGACTCTTCTATCAGTTTGCCATGGACGTCCTAGCAATACATGACATGCTCCCATTGGTAAGATGTCACATAAGACTTCATCTTCATATTTTCCAATAGACATCGGCACTAGCACTTGTTTGTTCACAGTCATTTCTCCTTCTTTACTCAACCATTGCAGTTTGTAAGGCCTTGAATGCTTGATCTCTTCTAGATTCAACTTCTTGACCATAGACTGACTTGCAACATTTGTACAACTGCCTCCTTCAATAATCAAGCTGCAGATTTTTCCTTGGACTAAACACCTTGAATGGAACAAGTTCCCTCTCTGCTCATGTTCATCCGTGTTCGCTATGACACTCAAAGCTCGCATAGCTACCAATAGATCTCCCTTAGTTGCTTCCTCAATTTCTGCTTCAGTTTGAATTTCTGGTATTTCATCTTCTGATTCAATTTCTCCATTTGGTTTGATAATCATGATGCGTTTGTTGGAACACTCGCTTGCATAATGACCTAGACCTTGGCACTTGAAACACTTGAGATCTCTAGCTCTTGTAAACGTTTTAGCTTTGCCTTTTCGATATGCTTCTTCTTCCTTAGTCGTGATAAATGACTTAAACCCTTTCTGATAGTCAGCCTTTTCTTCTTTCTGATAATCAGAATTCTTGGAATCAGAACTCTTATGACACAGCGGCTTTCTTGACTCAAAATTTGATTTGGAACCTCTTCTCTTAAACTTATTTTCGAACATGAAAATCTTGTGCAGAAGCTCCTCCATCTCCACGAAGTGTTGAACCTCAACTTTCTCTAATATGTCACGGTTAAGACCATTCATGAAGTGAGACATCAATGCTTCTTTATCCTCGTGTATATCAGCCCTTGACATAAGCAACTCCATCTCCTTGTAATATTCTTCTACGGACTTAGAACCTTGGACCATATTCCTCAACTTGTAATGGAGCTCTCGGTGGTAATGACTAGGGACAAATTTCTTCCTCATGAGGGCTTTCGTGTGCGTGTAAGTCTCAATTGGATAGTCACCAACACGCCTTCTCGTTGTGACCAATTGATCCCACCAACTCAACGCATAGTCGCTAAATTCAGTAGCAGACACTGTGACCTTGTTTGCTTCACTATAATCATGGCAATTAAACATGAACTCAATTTTTTTTTTCCCAATCGAGATAAGCATCAAGATCTGCGGTTCCTTGAATGTAGGAATGCGAAGCTTGAGACTAGACAAACTATCTTGTGTTGGCTGTCTTTCTCCTGTTTCTCTCCGCGGCCTTCTCTACCTATGGCTTGATGAATGACTGTAATAGCTACTTGCATCTCCCTGATCAGACTGAAACAATCTCCTCCTTTCTCCACCATGTCCAACACGAGTTTGTTGTTGTAGTTGCAGATTCTGAAACATCTCTTCCATTTTTGTAAACATCTGAGTAGTGAGAGTTTTCATCATCTGTTTAGTGTTCTTGGCTATAGGATCTTGTTCTTCATCCTCTGAAGTCACCATGATATTCTGAAATCAAAGAAGAAAAAACACACTACGTGAATTGTTTCAAAGGGACGATGACTTAATCAAAAACTATTAAGGAATTAAAAAAAAAAAAATTGAATTTTAGAAAATTCCCTAAACCTTCAACACGCTCTAAAACTATTTAAATTCCACGATGAACCCTAAAATCCTTTTCTAAAATTCCAGAACGTAAATCAAAGAAAAAGGGAGAGTTGGAAGAACACAACCTGTGAACGTAAATCCAATGACTATGTTGTAAGAAAGCTCTTATAACACTTGATACGCCCCTGGATGCTACTTCACAGTGTTGTGGATATTCAGATGGATTCCTTGTAGCTTTGTATGAAAATAGAGCGGATGATAATAAGATGATTCCTGGATGGATTTGATGGATCTGGAGTAGGGCTGGACAAGAGGGATTGTGATGAGAAACAAAATGGATTGAAAGATACTTTTAAAGGATGTGAAAAGCCTTCGAACTATCAAACTCGTTCTAAGTGCATATATGGCACATTGGACAAAGAACAAGACGTATGGATATTACACACCATACAGATCAAACAAAGAAGAAAAGTTAAGAATAAAATGTTTGATGTTTTTATTAAAAGAAGAGCATAGTTTAAATAGATAAACAAGGCCTCGTGAATACAAGTGAGAACCTTGGAAACACATCACACATTTAAAGCAACAACAATTAACTAGAAAATATTTAAACTATGGTCTTCAGCAATAAAGACTGAAATAAAAAACTTAGAATTTAAACTGAGCATTTTCCGGATTTATAAGGGGGGAGTTCTAAGGTATTTATAAGTCTTGTTCACCTATAATATTTATAAGGTGCTTATAAGCATGTTAGCAATGGGATAATGATAACGTGTGTGCTATATTGCCTCATTAAAAACCTTGGACAGAAAAACTCAGTGGGATTAAAACCGTACTTAAGGAAAAGAGTGCAAGAACACACACCGCCCATTGATAACTCTTAGTTAGCTTGAATCACAACCGGTGTAGTTGGATAAGCTCTGTTACTAAGGTTGTTTTCAGCCTGTCTTAGCAGTGTACTAACGGCTGGTTTAAGTTTCTTAACTCTCAACCTCGTAATAACTCCAATAGATAACTCGGGTTCAAACTGTTGTTCCTTAACTCTTTCCTCGGATTCAAACTCATCCATCTTTGTGCTGGGCAGTATCATATAAGAGATGCTCTTACATCTAATAGAATTTAGATTTACGAGACGATAAAGAAACAAGACGCAACACAAACGCACCAAAAACAAAAACCTACTGCATAACCGAATAGCATCAGAAACACAAACCCAAGACAGAGAAACAAAACACATATAAACAGTTAAGAATCCAATCAACCAAAACCATAACCAAGCCTAATTTAACTAAAACATGCAAATTTTAAGGCCTAAAGCTAGAATCGGAGAGAATGTGCTTTTGCAGATTACTAATGAAACTGAAAATTTACAAACTGACATTTACTATAGTACGAATATATGGAAGGCCAAATAATAGCAGAGACAATAACCCTTTAGTAATCATCGAAATCATCAGGATTGGGTTTAGGAGAGGTTAAGATTGCTGTATAGAGCCTCAATTTGTCTTCTCCTAGTGATGCACATCTGGATAATGGTCTCCTTGGCCTTATGAAAGAGAGTGAAGTCAAGGTTAACCTATGCTTGTACCTCCGCCAAGCGAGCTGAATGGCAACCGCGGCCCAAGTCCGCCAGCCAGGAGAATAGTAGCGAGCACTGCGTTTGACTTTCTCATTAACAAAAGTGTAGCGGAAATGCTGAGTCACATACTTGACGTCTTCTGCGTCCAGACCAAACGCTTCTGTTGTCTCCAGCGTTACCAGCGTCGAAGATGACGGCGGTAGCCTTTCCACGAATGGTCGCCGGAGACACCACGAGAGAAGCTCGTCCCCGCTGAAATTCCCAGGCCCTAACATGCAACAGCTCTTCACGCCGTCTCTTAGTAGTTGACTGCTCTGAAGATGACCTCTCACTACGAACAACATTCTTTGCACTGCATCTCCTTCTTTCTGAATCTGCATTTTCATATCCCAAAATATGACATTTCTTGATTCCCACGTTAATAAACAAAGCTACTACGTTCATATATACCGTAAAGAAATGTAAATTGTATATGTTATAAAAAATCTAAATTATCAAGGGATAGATATTAGAAAGAAAAAAAAGGGTCGGGATCTTGTTTCTTTCTAACATCTTAATAGACTTTCACTAATTGGAATCAGACAGATACATTTGGGATTTCGTTTCCCTTAGTTTCATGCTGCAATTGCTAAGAAATTCACATGTTGATATATTAAATTCTAGACCAATAAAATGAAACCTTTTGACCAAATAAGATAGCAACTTAGAA
Source organism: Aurinia saxatilis (assembly GCA_900406295.1). Lineage (NCBI taxonomy): Eukaryota > Viridiplantae > Streptophyta > Magnoliopsida > Brassicales > Brassicaceae > Aurinia > Aurinia saxatilis. The sequence continues at coordinate 11,444 of OVAP01003678.1, forward strand.
ATATCAACTATTAAGTTAGTTGACATGCCTGAAATGAGACCTTAAATGATAAACATGAACTCAGTACTATCAATCGGTTTTTGGTTGAATTCTAATATATACCACAAATTTCTAAATTTATGAATTTAACAATATTTTTCTTCCCTCTCTAATCATGATTTTCTAGACAATATGGCTTCATGGCAATAAAATATATCATTCAAGAGTTAATTGCTTTTACGATACTTACGGTTTCTCCTTTGGTGAAGATGAGAGACTTTACACGATCGCATATGTTCTCAAGTACCAAATCATCCATATGCTGAAACAACGGAACCTGAATTTTTACCAAATACTCGTCCACATTAATCATCATAATTAGTTATTAACTTATTTCATCTTTACTGTTTGTTCAATGATTATGTAATCATATAATGTTCAATCGATCTAACCTGTCGGACTAAGTCTAGACAGAGATGGTACTTGATGTCTCTCCTAAGACCTTCTGGAAGGTTCTGAACCATCTCACACTCGTCTACACCACGCATAGCCGCCCATCTCTGCCGCTCGTAGTTGCGGACTCGCTGCCTAAACCCTGATGGCATATTTCTCTTCTTCATCCACCAGTCTATGTTCCTCATTTTCAAATGCATTGCTTGCTTTTTTGAAGTTGTTGCATGCAGAAACACCTTACATTAAAAACAGATTATATCAGGATTCCTAAAAATTTAATTAACATGTTATTGATAAGTTATGAGAAAATAAGCCAGACTATATATACCTTGATGTTACCAATCAACATAGTAACAAGAAGAAGACCACTTGTTAGAACTATTATATTGAAGACAACCTCCGACCACTCTGTTGTGCTCTCCAAATTCCCAAATGTGCTGATTAATTACACGTTTCAGAAATACTTTTTTTTAAATATATATATATATATATATATATATAATTTTAATAATAGTAATCAAATGGTATTCGATTTAATTTGGTTAGTTTATCCTTTATGCCGGATTGACTAAATCTCTAGGCAACCCAGACTGAAAGCAAATAAACTCTATGCTAGGATTGTGACATACCTGAGGGTCATGAGACCCCAGAAGATGGGAAAAAGAATTTTCTCCAAACGGCTTTCATTGCTCACAATTTGAATAGTCCATTGATAAGCTCCATATGTGTAATTGGTGTTGATATCTAAGCAAATGGGACGGACAAGCTGGTTTCTCGCCCAGTCCATCCGAGCTCTATCGAGGACCATATCGGTTGTACCATAGTACACTGGTTCCTTACATGACAACATCCTTAGGTCGCATCCCATCGTGGTTTCACATTGTTCTTTAAGACATTTAGCTGATCTTTGAACCCCTAACAAGTACCAACATGCTCCTGCTGCCTGTATAGTTCATAAACATTTTGATCATTGAGGGACAAATAAAAGTGAAAAACGTGATACATGCATATATTTGAAAAGAGAAGCTAATGACCGCATAGTTTATTATTTCTAGCCTAGACTTTCTTGATTAATCATACGTAAAACCGATGCAAGTTGTGTTATAGTTGTATTAAATAGTTTGATTGCGACTTGGGTGAGAATCATACCTTCCTCCTAACAAATCTTTTCTTGTTTTGGCATTTTCTGTTTTTAACTTTTTTAAAAGGACTCCCACGGCAATGGAAAAGGTCCATGTGAAAATATTTTAGGTACTGTATCTTAAAATAATTACAGCCAAAACCACATAAATGTGGTTACTTGGCACCTGAGGATCAAGACTTTCTCCACAAATCAATAATATTATTTAATCTACCCTCACTAGAAAAGAATCTGAAATTTGTTTTCTTCTAAATATTGAACAAAAAGCATATAACTAAACTATTTAGCAAGTGTTCAAATTTAATTGATAGACACATGCATAAACTAAGCTCGGATATACTAAGCTCTAGTGGAATACTTACATGAGCAGCGACGAAGTAAGCCATCATGTTGAGTGCGATACCCCACCAGACGGTGCCAAAGATGTAACCGGAAATAGTAGCATTGCGGCGGAGATGGCGGATTGAATGATATATCTTGGGTAGATATTGGAAGAGGAATGTTATAAGCATAACTGTCATTACCAAAGTCACAGAGCCTCTCTTTAGGAGAGAAGGTATCACCACCCACAACACCGCCTGCTCTCAGTTTTCAATAAATTATTGTAAACAAGAAAACAAAAATGTACCAGACCAAAACAAATGAACTGTATTACGATCATTTTTGGTCCACACACTAACATGATTAGGCCAAACTAAGTGAGTTGTTTCAGACCGTCTATATAATTGTATATAATAAGATATTTTGTTTATAGTTTAGTCAATTTTAAGTTCAGTACTAGATTTGATTGCTATGATTGTGCCTTTAAACAATGTTAGTAATTGTTAACCCACAAGAAATCTCCTTCAATGTGTTTAAAGTAAGTTACAATCTTAAAATAAACTTTGACTAAGATGACGAAACTCTTTCAGTATAACTACTTAATTTAGATGCACGAAAATTAAAAATTAAAAAGAAAGTAGTTTTGTATATAAGATAAGATAAAACAAAAGATAACCTGAGGTAATGGTAAGACGACGAAGAGATCGAAGAAGAAAACTTTCTTGTTAACGTAAGGTGGAGGTTTAATCCTAGGCTTGTTGATATCGCCGTCGCTATCTCCGCCGTCTCCGCCAGGGGGATAAGGCCAGCGGCGAGCAATCTTGAATTGGAGCCAAATGTTCCAAAGATGCAAGAGATCAGTCATGGAGCGTAAGGCAGTGACGGTAAGAGCGAGCCAACCGTCGACGAGGAGACACATACAGGGGTCGTTCACCGATAAAGTGTAGAGAAAAAGTGGGTCCACGAAGAGACCCGTCGCGCACACGAGGAGAAACACTCTGTTCCACTCTTGAACCCATTTGGATCTCGGGTCAAGTATCCGACCAAACATCATCCATTTGGATCCGTTTCTTCTTCCTCCCTCGTGTGCTTCTTTCTCTACCTCGATTTCTTCCATCTCTTCTTCTTCTTCTTCATCTACTTCCTCCTCCGTGTCTACTTCGTCTGATGAGTAATATGCGACGCTGCTTGAGGCACGTGAGTCGCGTGAGGCGCGTCTGAGTGGTTGCTCAGTAGCCATGGGAAGTACTAACGCATGCATGAGAGAGAGAGAGAGAGAGAGAGAACTTGTTTATTTCCTTCTGCAATGGAAAGAAAAGAGGTTTTGAAGAAGAGAAACGTTTCGTCAGGAAAAAGGATATTCTTAACCAGAGACGAACTATGACAGAACACTACTACTACTACCACAATTTACCAATATACCCATACATTTTTTGTTTTTTTTTTCTATATACCAATATCACCAACTTTTTTTACATTGATTATTAATTAGAAATCAACTCCATTACCAATATACCCATGTCATTTTTTTTTTATCTTCTATATGTGCATATACGAATATCACCAACTTTTTTTACATTGATGATTAATAAGAAATCAATTAGTAATTTCAGAAAGACGAAGAACATTGGCTTTTTGGTGGTTAATTAGTAGCCTCCAGCAAGTAGAGTCACAACACTTGTACCATTGATATATTAAAAATATGGAAAATGATGGAACAAAAGAGGTAAGGAACTCTAAATACCAACTCCTATACATTCTATAAGAAAATAATTTTGCATTCTAAGAGGAACAGAAAAATAGTAATCTTTCTTATTCAAAGATAGTTTAGGACTTCCTTTTTAATCATATATATATATATATATATATATATATATATATATATATATA
>OVAP01003679.1:0-16108 GCA_900406295.1 Aurinia saxatilis
TTAGCTGTGCTCTTGCGGTTAATACAAAGGGTAAACTTTTGTGTATCAACTTCTCGTCACAACTAAAACATAGACCTAAACTCCTCTTCTTCTTCATTTTGTCCCAATTAAGCTTCTTCAGAGTTTGAGCTAGTGGCGTGGCTGCGATGCGAGACGCTGGAGATGAATTGAAGAATTTCCGCGTTCGTTGAAGTTGCTCGTCCTTCATTCCTGCCAGTTCAATCGTGGCTTTCAGAGTCGTTGGTTTAAGCATCCTTATTGCATTTGAGGTTGAATCTTTTAAGCCTCCGACGTAGGTGCCAACGAGAGCCTTTTGGGTCCATCCAGTGACCTTATTCTGCAGCCTTTCAAACTCACGGTGATACTCGCGAAGTGACCTAGTTTGCCTGATTTTAGAGACTACTTTGTCAAAGTTTTCTGCTCCGGTTAGACCGAACCGACCCCATAACTCCAGCTTGACATGTCGGTGAGGAGGAGGTGGTGCAAACGGGTTCGTATTTTTGGTACGGTGAACCGATGATTCACGTTCTGTTCGTTGGCTATCGCGGTGGGTACTTGGCCCTTCGTCGCGGTTGTTAGAGATGACTTCCACCAAGCGGTGGAACGACTCCTCCATGAACTGAAACTTATCATTCATGGCCCCTCGCATCTGCATCAATTCATCCTGCATTAGACCGAAGCCGGTCTCTAGCGAATTGATACGATCTCCAGAGCCAGTCATGGATTTTCCTTGTGAGGTAGTATCCACAACTTGCTTAGTTTTCTGTTTTTTTGGTGGAATTTTTTGTGGGTAGAGTGAATGGTTTTGAATAAGGAAAAGTAGAAGAGCACTGCTCTGATACCAACTGTTAATGTCTCATATTAGAGCTTGACTAGAAGAACATAAATGTAAAGACACTTCAGATTTTGGGCAATTGATATTGCCTCTTTTTGGCTTTTCTGATATTTATAAGAAAACAAATACGTGAAGTGATACACCACTCCTACAATTTAGGAATATGGAAAGTGGGAACTGCATCTTACATAAAGGAAGACTCGTTCCTTATTTGCAGAAACAACAAAATAAACTCAAAGACCACGTCTCTTATTTCCAGCAACCATGAACAAGAGACTAAGTCTCATCGAACCACCTTCTGGGCTTCCTTGTCCACTCAAATTTCCTCCTTGGCCCAACTCTTTGCCTAATAACATTTCGACACTCATCATTTTGCCTCAGATTTTTACTAGTTAAGCTATTAATTCTTGATATATAATCATTTTTTTAATATATATTTTTTAAAAAAATAAATTTTATATAATCATTTTCTTAATATATAATTTTATATTTTATGTATAATCTATAGCTAAATATATCACTGTTTTCGTTAACAAAAAACAATCTATAATCGCAGTGTCGTGGTGGACACCATTTTTGACCTCATATCTCCAATTCTGTTAAGGTTTCGATCCCTTAGAATCCACAAATTAGAGTTTCATCATTTAGCATTACTAAGAAACAGAGCAAAATTAACATTTAAAAAAGAAAAGTGTAAAAGAAAAAGAAAACAGAGCAAAACAAATATTCTCTTCATTTCGATATACAACTTCCTAATCATAAAAAAGTACATGATATATCTCATTCTCAGTAGAGTGTCATTTGAATAGCCAAACGGAGTGGCTAACGAATAAATATAAAAAATATATTTGATAAAAAATTAATAAAAATAAGAAATGTATCTATAATGGTGAAAAAGGGAAAGAGGAGAAAACAAGTGGTACGAGTTGAAAGTGTAAAAGAACGGTTTGGGTTATACGGAATCCATACGGGCTCAGACTCACGTGAAAACCTGGTTCCTTGTTACATCACCTTTTACATATTGCCCGGTCCAATTTTAGATTTTATTTTATTTGTTAATATAACAGCTGTAACTCCAAACATTTTGTTCTTCTTTGTGTCAACAAGTTCAAACATTTTTAACATCCGACATATTTATCTTCTTGAAGTGGTCGTGCACTTTAATCTGTACTCGGTCACCTTCTAGTAAGGATCCGACCAGTTCAAATGAGCAGAAAACCTTTTTAATTGGTAATCTTTTTCAAGTGGGATAAGTTTCCACTTTTCTCCATTCTTTTGTGAATTAAGAGTAAATTCTGTCCACTCACCCTTTTAATTAAGTTAATCTTTTCAACAATTATAAGACCAAATTTATTATCATGCCTATGTTCCGAGATAAATCGCCTAATCTTCTATATATCATTTAATATAGTGGATAGTTGTTTTTGTTTAAAGTATCTACTTAAAATAAAATCACCGCACTAAAAAATTCAGCATATTAAAACAAAATATTATACTTTTTACCGTTTTTTTATACAACTGACAAATTCACTAACCTAATTCATGTATTTTTAAGAAAGGAGACTTGATCTTGAGTGTGAAAATGCTTATTTTTGATGAATTTATAATTAGTACAAAACTATGGTTATTTTTTTCTTTTCATTGTTTTAAATGTCTTTTGATTCATATACAAATGTTCTTTTTTCCTAGTTTAAACTTTATAGGACCACACATTGTTATCTAAAATCCAGATATTAAGAATTTCACGAAAAGGTCTAACATTCTAGTGTTAGATATTAGCACAAGTTCAAATCGTACATATCAAAATTAAATCCAAAATCCAATAGAGAAGAAAAAGCAAAAAGTTACAATAATTGGAAGGAAAAAAGAAAAGGGAAAGAGAGAAGAAGAAAGTGTGTATAAAAAGAGACGCTTGGGAAGACCCTTGGGTCCACTCCCCTTCTTCTTCTTCTCCGACTTCCCTGCAAAATTAACACTCTTCTCAATCTTACATTTCTAAAATTAGAATGAAAAGGGATTTCGAAAACATCAAATCAGAGAAAGCAAATGCGTCGTCGTTTCATCGTCTCCACAGTCTCCGAACCATTACTTTCCTCTTCCGTGCGGCCGAGATCTTCGTCGCTCTTCTCTTCGTCTTCTGGCTACTCACTTGTCTCCCTTTCGCCGTTCGAATCTCCGGCGAGTTTCTCCGTCGTCTCGCTTCCCTCGTTTCCACTCCTCTCTTCATGTTCCTCCTAGGAAACTCCATCGTCGTCACTCTTCTCACCACCAAATCCACCGTCTTCTCCGCCGGTAGGATAATCAACGGCGGAGACGGCGGCGGCTTAGAGACTGATATCTACGACGCCTTCATCAGATCCGGTGAGAATCGCGTCAACTCGATCGACGGAGATCTGAATGAAGAGATCATCGACAAACAGATAATAACCGTAACTGAAACAGTTACAAATTCCAATTCAGTTACGGTAGCGCGTGAAGACGAGAAAGACTCGGTTACAGTTACTGATCCCCCGCCGAAGAAAGTTTATCGAAGAAGCAAATCGGAGATTTCTGAGATGGTGACTAAACCTTCACAACTCCGGCGATCGGAGACGGAGAAGTGCCGGAAAATCGTGGAATCGTGCGAAGAAGAAGTTCCATTTCCGGAAGATAATCTGACGAACGAAGAGTTTCAGAAAACAATCGAAGCGTTCATCGCCAAACAGTTGATATTCCGTCGCCGTGAATCTTTCGCCGTCGTTGTCCATAACAAGATCTAATCCAAGTAACCAAAAGTTTTGAGAAGGACAAAACTGTTTAGTTTTGTGTGTTTTCCATTGGGAATACGTATAGCTTCTGTTTGATGTTCGAATCAAAAATTTGTTAAAAGATTCGGATGTATTTAGAAAGTAGAAGAATTTGAGAGATATATGAACAGTGTTTCTCTTATGAATTAATAAGAATTAAGAAATATTTTTTATTGTTTTTGCTGTAGCCAGTGTCACTTCCTGAAGTCATAATAATACAAGACTTGAAGTAGAAACTATGTTTCGTGAAATCATGGCATTAGCTTTGGTGCAATCCAAGAAAAATTATCGTCTTCCCCTTCTTTTGTTTGCTGTGGAGTGAAATATCTACGATTACTAATTATTTTTTCATTTACATTTATAATTTGTTTTGTATCTGTGGTGGTTGCCTCGACCTTCCGGGTGCTTTTCTAAAAATTAGTAAAGGTTTTTTTTTTTTGAGTACTCAGTTCTTCCTCTATCTTTTTTTATAAAAAATCTAATTTTTTAATAGACTTAAAATGACTAAAACACCCTGAAAACAATTTGGGAGAGACAAAAAATACGAGCAGATTATGTATACTGAATGCATTCAAGGAAAACGTAGTGTTATCGAGTACATGACATAATTATTGCATCTCAAGTAACGATACAATCCGGTGAATTGATTTTGTAGTGGAAAGGAAATGAGATGATCTCTCAATGTTCGATCAATTGAAGCTCGATTTGCTGTGGTTGATGTCGGAACAGAGGTGAAAGATATAAAGAATTTTCAAAGTAGTGCGGTTTACTTGTGTGCCACTGCTGATAAATCCATCGAGAATATTAGGGAAGTCGTAACCGAATGGCTTTGGCAGTTTAAGAAAATGCTTGCCAGTTTCACCGCATGCACAACATAAGACGTAATGCTTTCATGCCTCAACGACGTAGTCTATCTCTTTTTTGAAAGAATGTTAAATTTATTCAAATAAAAAGAACTTTTTACAATTGCGTTTTTATATGAGAAACAAAGCAAATACTTTTAAGCAAAAATCTCAGAAAACAGAGTTTATTTTCCCATCCGAGAATGGAACCAGGTATGCAAAGCTTCGTCGAAAGTGTGGTCACCTTGGAGCCGGATCGAACTGATTCAATTCCTCACCGTCTTATCGATCAGAGTGATCATTATAGCCGTTGACCGAGCCGGTTGGCCATGGCGCCTTTGGTTTCTCTTCCACCAGAGATGGTAGAGAGTAGATTGGAATACACATGCCCTTAGCAAAGCTTGTACTCTATCACCGGGAGGAGACAAGCTAGGGATTAGATCATCCCAATGGGCAGAGAAGTGTACTTGCAGCGTTTCTCGAGCTAGTGCAGTCCATATCGTTTCCGCGTATGGGCACTCGAAAAGTAGATGGTTTCGTGATTCCATAGGATGGTCGCAGAATACACAGGCCGTGTTGAGATGTGGGTCCCAAGTAACCTGACGATCACATGTAGTAAGCCGATTATGAAGTACCAACCAGAGGAAAAACGCATGCTTCGGTGTGTGATACTTGAACCAAACAAGCTTATACCAAGGAACAACTGGAGAAGGTTCATCCAATTGGCAATATGTATGTGCTGTGTGAATTTAGGCCGATATGTATCATAATTTAGTTTCCAGAGCACCTTGTCCGAGAGCATGTTTCTGTTATCCCGAGCTATCTGTATAGCAGCCTCAATATCGTTGAAAATAGGCAGGCGATGGCGACGTCTCCCTCGGTCCATATCCTGTCGAACAGTAGCATTGGCATTAAGCCCCATGTCAATAAACCCACGTGTTCCAGTAAGAGTCTCTAGGCGACCTAGATCCGACCAATCATCATACCAAAATGATGTTGATTCACCATTGTGCACCTCCGTTTTCATAAAGTGGATGGCTAGAGTACGACACTTTAATATCTTCCTCCACATCCACGAGCCAACACGTGTAACCTTAGCGGACCAGAAGGACTTGCCGCGTAAGAGTGTGAGATGAACCCATTGGGCCCATAAAGAGTTAGCTGAGAACAGTCTCCACACTAGCGTCAAGATTGTTACCGAGTTGGCTTTGTGTAAATCACGGATTCCCAAACCACCTGCTGTCTTTAATTTGCAAAGATCAACCCATGCAATTTTGGCTTTCCTTGTGTTTAAGTCCGGGCCTGACCATAGGAATGCAGAGCATAGTTGCTCGATTCCTTTGATGCATTTAGCTGTTAATCGAAATGCTGCAAGACAAAAGTTTACTAAACCCATATTGACATATTTAATAAGTTGCAATTGACCGGCATATGAAAGAAGTCGTGCTGTCCGGGAAGAGAAGCTCATGCGAACCTTATCCAACAACGAAGCATAATCACAGGCTGCCATACGGAAAGTGAGTAACGGAAGTCCCAGATAGCGGACCGGTAAGGAACTAATCTCAAATGGGAACTGGCTATACTATTGCGAACTTGATCCGTAACACCTGCTATATAGGCTGTGGATTTTTTCAAGCTAATCTGCAGTCCTGATATTGTTGCAAACTCATCAAAGACATGAATAATTCCTTCCATCGAACGCATAGTGCCATTGGTAAAAATCATCAAGTCGTCCGCAAAGCAAAGATGCATGAATTTTAGAGCTTCACAGCGAGGATGGTAACCAAACGGCCTCATGTTAGCCGCCTTGTCAAGCATTCGTGATAATACATTCATACATATCACGAACAAGTAAGGAGATAGGGAGCAGCCCTGTCTCAGACCCCGAGTGCTTTGGAAATAATCGGTCAACTCACCGTTTACCTGTACCAAAAAGGAAGCCGTGGTGACACATAATTGGATCCAGTGTATGAAATTCTCCGGTAGCTGTATGGCTCATAGAGTATTAAAAAGGAAGTCCCACTGTACGGAGTCGAATACTTTCGAGAAATCAATCTTTAAAGCGCATCGTGGAGAGACATTCTCCTTATGATAATCGGTAACCAGCTCCGAAGCTAGGAGCACATTTTCAATGAGTAATCAGTCTTTAACAAAGGCTGATTGAGTCGGGGAAATGAACTGCGGTAAGATGGACTTTAATCGAATCGCTAGGAGCTTTGAGATGACTTTGTATATCACATTACAACACGAAATAGGTCGGTAATCCCTCATACCTAGTGTGCCCTCCTTCTTAGGGATAAGTGCAAGAATGGTGGAGTTAATCCCCTTCGGTAAGAACCCAAATTGGAAAAACGATTGCACTGCGACAACGAAATCATCCCCTAAAATAGGCCAAACTTCTAATAAAAACTCCGTCGTATACCCATCGGGACCTGGAGCCTTATTATTTGGCATGGAGAAAAGCATGTCCTTTATCTCGTCACGTGTGACTGGTTTTAGCAAACCAAGTTGTTCTTCCGGTGAGCATGCAAACTCCAATAGGGTCGCTAGCTGAGAGATATTAGTACATTCATAGCCATGAGGCTTAAAGGTAAGAAAATAAGTAAAATACTGCACCGCTTCTGCCTGTATCTCATCGGCCTTGGTGAGCAAAGATCCATCCGTCATTTTTATCTCCCTAATACCATTCTTAACTTCGCGGGTCTTGAATGCTCGATAGAATGATTTTGAGTTCTGATCTCCATTGTTAAGCCAATGAAGTTTAGCTCGTTGTCGCAAGAATTGCTCTTATATACAAGCTAATCTCTCCCATCACAATGTTGCTGCTGATTTCAATTGTTGATTACTTGCTGATGGAGTCAAGTGATTTGCGTGTTGCTTAGCACATAGGTCGAGGAGAGCTTCCTTTGTTCGCTTGACTATATCGCCCACTGTCTCCTTTGCTAAAGACCGAAACAGAGGTTTGAAATTTTTTGTTTGCTTGGAAAAACGAAACAGCGCTGCTGTTGAAGGGAACATTTTTGCATTATATTTTCATGCTTCCTTGATTGTTGGCAAAAAGATAGGTAGTTTTGTTAGGGTATTTACGAACTTAAATGGTTTTCGAGGAGTGGGAGTTTCAAAATCCAGAACGACCCTGCACCGGAGATGATCCGTGACTCCTCCCACTTCAAACACGCAATAAGAATGGGGAGACTGTATCGCCCAATCCCTATTGATTAAAACTCTATCCAACTTCTTACATATCAAACCTTCATCCCTCTTGTTGCACCACGTAAATAAAGGACCATGTGATCCTTTGTCAGTGAGCGAACAATGTGTGATTGTATCCTGAAAATCCATAACCCCTCTCGTCAAAGAATAACCAGGACTTGAGTGTTCTTCCCCATCGACGATTTCATTGAAATCGCCCATGAGTAACCATTTTTTATTTTTGAAAAGTGGAGAATCATGATGCGCCTTCACGACAGCCCATAATCCTTGCCGTTCAACTTCAAAATTTGATGCATAAATAAATGAGACGAAGAAATCATCTTGGCCATTTATGTCAACCAGAACCATTATCATCTGATCATTTTTTTATATCAAAGAAACCTTCACCGAATCCTTCCACACAACCCAGATTCGTCCTAATCTATGCGACTCATAGTTACATAGACTTGACCGTCCCCAAAGTACCTTCGAAAAACCTTATTAGCCTTACCTTCTTTAACTCGCTTCTCCAGCAAAGCCCCAAAAAGAAATTTGCTATCCGCGACCCAATCTCTTATGACGGAATGTTTAGACATTTTGTTGAAACCACGAACATTCCAGAAGAAACTCGACATTAATGATGATTTGTGGAGCGAGACCCGACTTTTTATTTACTAGACTGATCCAGTAAACTAGTATCGTAGGCATCGCCCACAAACTTGTGACCCATCTTCGCATCATGAGGTGGGAGGATTCTTCTTACAGTTTTTGGAGGTACTACTTCACCATCTTCGAGGTCATCCACCACTAAAGTAGCCTCTGTTTCTTTCTCCTTATCCAACTAAAGAGCCAAATCGCTATGGGCTGAGAGACTGAAATTTTGCGAGGTGACTATCATCCAGTTTTTCTTGGAGAAACCTCCGTCCATATTCCTTCCTTCTCAGGATGAAGAACTAAGTCATTAACGATAGAATCAGTAGCCAGAACTGAAGTTTGGGGGGGGGGGGGTCCCCCTGNTGTCTCCACACTCTGTTTCTGATTCTGTTCGACATCCTCTTCTATACTAGACCCCACAACCTCTTTATGTGGAGTCGGTTCAACAGCGTCTTCCTGAGGGATGCTCGATTTCACAACAACACCCTTTGGTGCACTAGACTTTGCATCCTCCTGCAGTTCTGAACCTTTGTTCTCTGTAACAATTGTCTTTGGTTTCTCCATGCGTCAATCAGCCTTATAGTAATCCCATTTAAGACAATTGGTGCACCACGGTGGTAGCCACATGTAATCGAAATCCACTACAACTGAGAGACCCGGTTTGTTGTGGAAATGGTGCATTTTTGGAAGCGTCTTCATCAAATCAACTTCGACAAAAACTTTTGCTTCATCAAATTTTTTACAGTTTTCTGTTTCGTGGTGTAATCTTTTAGGTACACGCGCTGCTCTTGCCAGGCAACCGAGACCTTTGCGATGGTAAAACTCTCTAGGGACCTTTTTCAAGACCACCCATGTTGCGATACTCTTCACTTCCGGTTGAGCCTTCTCCAAGATCGGGCTACACTTTGAGACCACCATGGGCATTCCCATAATGTTCCACATACTCCTTCTCAAGACTCTATTGCGAACGCCTTTATCATGTATTCTGAACTTCACTACAATTTTGCTCTCGACAAAAACATCAGCCTTGATCAATTTATCTCCCAAGGGCAAAATCCGATTAACTATCATATGGATCTTAGCTACGCTCGGTGCTTCAGACGGAAAGTTCCCCGCAATGAGGTCCTCCCAAAGAGGTGAAACATCTTCGAGGACCTCATCCGGAATAACCATCAACAGAGACCCATCAATCTCCTCGCAACACAACTCATACTGCGGGAGACCCGCTTGTTTCTTCACCACCGCAGACCAGGTCTGGTTGGTAACCTGCTTCTCATCCTGTTTCTTCCCATCCTCTTTAACTACAGCCATAACTCTCGATGTCTCCGGCCCGGCAAGCCCTTCCGAGCCACCGAGTTGACCTCCGCCGCCATAGGGAGCCCTATCGTGGGTTGTACGATGTGATCACCGTTCGTATCTCCTCTCAAATCTCCTCTGCTGACGTGGCAGAGAAAAAAGACGTAGTCTATCTCTTGTAGACATAAATTGAGACTTTGGTTTGGTTTCTCCCTCAAATAAGAGAGAAGAACATATTGGAGTAATTAACAAAACAACAACTACTAGATAGTGAATTTTCAAAAACTTTTTGAAAACAAGACAATGAAGATTACTTTAAAATGTGTGTTACACCATTCAAGATGATCATTATAAACTTTTTCTCCTCAAGAAGAAGAGCTTACTCTATCTTGGATGTGAGATTTGGGAGTATGCCACCATAAAAGGCCACCAAGAAAAGCACTGATAACTTGGAAAATTCTTAGCTTGTTGAAAGATTCAAATCCCCTCTCTCTAACCCCTCTTTGGAGCACTACAGTGAACTAGTACCACAACGATGTGCACCATTGTTCTGACTTGAGATTTTTTGCTGCTCCATTCAAAGAACAGATCATGTCAGATTATTAGTCATGTAGAGGAGCAGAAACAGAAAGCTACTTCGAAAAGCGAAAAACTTACCAACAGTTTTGGTGTACTCATGGCTATGTGAATCCGCATTGCATTGTACAAATGTTCTTCACATAAGCTGAATTTTGTTGTCTTTTGTTCTTGTTCCGCCATCTCGTTCTGAGAACACATAGGTGAAGAAATGTTGATCAAGCTAGGATTGATCAACATTTTTCACCAATGTTAACCCCTTTCTTCCCCCCTCCTGATATTCCTCTAAACAGTGATCCTACTATCATGCTATTTGTACACCGAGTTATTCAGCTATAACTCTGTCTACATGCTTAGCTTTCTCGTCTCTGGTCAAGGTGCTTGGTAGCCTTAGAGTAAAGAAGAGAGTCTCACAAATGGTTAGGTGAGGGTACATGACATCATCCTGAGAAACAAACCCTGTTCTGCATTTGATGTTACTGGAGAAAGGCTGACCATTGTTCATGACTTTACCCGATAAAGTTTGGGAGAGACGTCCCCCAAGAGCTGAGAGAAAAGTGGTCTTGCCGCTATTTGATGAACCTAACATGGCTAAAATCTCTCCTGGATAAACCGTACAGCCACAAAGCAACCAATGTTTAGGTTGAAATGATGTCCAATCTTGTAAACAACTTACCAAGCTAGAGTAAGAAGAAGAGAATGGAATATCTATGATGAGATTTTTTGAAGGTAAAAAAAGTGAACTAGTAGATATTCCATTCTCTTCTTCTTACTCTACCTTCAAAAAAATCAGTCTTGTCCACCTTCAGTCTAGTAGATTTTTTGATGAGAATGGAATATCTATGCTTACTCGTTTCTCCGACAAACAAAACTCTCAACAGTGGCCGAGGGTCAAGGTCAGAACCTATGCATCATCGATCTTGAGTCTTGGCCACCGCCGAATCTCACGACGAAACAGTTGGCCGATCTCCTCCGAGACTATGAGGTTCCCGATGATGTTATAACTATTATTCCGACGGAGGGTGTGACTCCGGACAAAGTGGAGCTCGGATCCCAGTCGAACAACATGTCTCAACTTGTCGTCATGAGTTGGCTGACCAACTAATATTGCACATGATGGCCTTTGGGACGCATAAAAGATACTGGGATAGCCATAATTGTTCTTCGCATCTAGGAGTCTCATTAGGCTTTCAAAGTCAAGCTTGAAGCCTTCCTCCAAAGCTCGAATGTGAACATGAGAGACTTGCCTCACAAAATCCGGGCACATTTGTGAGAAAGCCATTCAAAGCCGACTCAGATCGAAGGAAAAAAATTCTTGAATAGGAAACATGAGATTCTAGTCCTTTAAGTATGAGGCAAAAGCGCAATAGTACCCGGGTTTAACTAACAATGGAGACTCATCTGGAAACCACATTAATTTCTGCAAAGATTTTGAAGTTTTTTTTCAAAACTTTCAACTTTCTGTAGGTTACTTGCGACAGTGAGTATTCATAAAATTTTGTTCATTAAAGAATCATCGATCGACGTAATTGGCTGTTAATACTTAGATATGCATCTTCAGGACTTAAAAAAAAGAAGAAGAACACAAACAGAAAAACTTTTTGCTTAGAAGTAGAGAGAGATAGAGAGAGAGAGAGAGAGAGAGAGAGAGAGAGAGAAATTCACCTTGGAAAAAGGAAAACAGGTGTGGGGGTAAGGAAATGTGAATCTTTGGGTTTTATAGGCTTTAATACCTCGAATAATGCAAAACAATTTACTCAAAATATACATAAGATCCCAACGAGATTGGAAACATATATAACTCGAAAAGATAAAGCGGATATATAATATTCCTATTCAAGTTCCACGAATTCGTAATCTTAATAATTGAAGGGGGCGGGGGGGGGGGTTCCTGTTGGTGTTGGGGTTATCAATCTATATAACAAGCTTTCGACATAGTCTGAATTCCAGCCTGTTATTGGTAGAGAGCTCGTAATAGCCTATCAACAGAGTAAGATCAGTTTGGTTGGGAGCTCGGGATTGGACTTGCTGGATTTTAGGTGATGATTATTGAGTGACCTAGAATCGAGGAGGACGGTTGAGAAAACCGAGATATTTGTAAATGGAGACAAGCACGTGCCGAGGATAATGATCTACTACTAAGGTCGGGCTATAAAAGGAGCTCGACGACATGATCGAAGACACTTCCGATTCCAACTAAAAATTCAGAATAGATCTCTTGAAAACACATTTTTGTAAATTCTTTTATTGGAGCTAGTATAATCCATAATGTTTTATTCAGTCCAAAATACCAACTCGATCTCATACGATAACTAACCACCAATTCCCTACCTAAAATGAACACAAAATATAAGAGTGAATGTTGGCATCCACGCCCATGCTTGGAGATTGACCAAATTACACTTTTTTAGAATTGATTAATGGATAGTACTATCCATGCGTAATTTGGTCAGCGGACATGACTAAGGACCCATGCTTCGAGATTAGTTTGCACATCTAAGATAAAACATTTTTTTTTGTCAACAGTGAATGACTCTTTAGCAATTTTGTCGTGTCTTAATGATCGTGGAATAAAAATTTCTACTCAATCAACATGGTGTGGATTAGTCAAGGAGACATTATATGAATGTTCGATCGTCCCTCAAATTTGTAATCTGGGGGAAATTTCCTCGAATAATAATATATTCCCAAATGGGTCAATATATGATAATACGGATCATTTGTTTTGACGTTAATTCTCGCGTCTAGTTAGAGATGGAGGGCCCCCAAAAAGGAATGATATTTTTCATTGGTTGTTATGGTTCATTTGGAAATCAAGAAATAAGAAGATGTTTCAAGGGATTGAAACTCTACCTATAAAATTCTTTAAACTAGCAGAGAATGAATGGATGGCTTAGTAAGAAGCCCATATTTTAAACGAGGTATATCAAATGGAGTTTGTATTATCCGATTCCCTGGTCGTGAAGATAATATGTATGGTTGACAGTTCGTGAAAAGATTCAGATTCCACTTCTGGTTTAGGATGGATTTGTTTTAAGATCATAAGATTATGCATCGAGGTGATAGAGGTATAAGGAATAGTCTCTCCCTTCTGCATTAAGAGATAGAGGCCTTATTGTGGGCAATGAAGGCGATCTTTGAACAAAAAATACCATGTTTCACCTTTCAAACATATTGTTCCGATTTACTGAAGATCCTTCAAACTCCTCGAAGATCGGTCGGCTTTAAATACTCAGTTCGATGTCTTTACCGCTCCGCGTGGAGGGATCCCCTCCTTTTTTCTTATATTTTTCCGACATTTTTCTAACTCAAAGTCTGACTATGGTTTAGGATGGATTTGTAGTTAAGATGAGAAGTCTTGATCTTGTGTGGGTAAAAATCCACACAACCAAACTTGTACGTGATCTTTTTAGGGAACCAAACTTATTCGGTGAGAAACCTCGAACAAAGGATTGAAAAGATGTTTTTATTGATATTGTAAGAAAAGTGTTTGAATACAAAGAGTTCTTCGTAGCTCAGAAGATTAGGGTTTTCTTGCTAGGAAAGAGATGATCTAACAAGTTTAACATAAGGAAGTATATATACAAGATTATGCCGACTTAGAGATAAGTTAAACTTCTAGATCTTCTCGTATCTTCCTGATTCTTCTTGCCTTTTCCGTTTAGGTCGGCTCATCTTGTTTAGTCTCGGGGCCTAGATTTGCTCGACCTTCATAGATATGGGCTTGTTCGCTGTCTCATCACTGGGCCCAATTGGTTATTGTGTCCATATATTCATTAACGACGAGCTCGCCGTTTGGAAGCAAGAAGACAAGGCCGAGGTCATGATTTAGTTGATGACCTCGACATTATGAATGAGGATAATGCCTAGGTCATGAATTTGATGATGACCTCAATATTATGAATGAAACTAATGCCTAGGTCATGACTTTGATGATGACCTTGGCATTGTGAATGAAGATAATGCCTAGGTTATGACTTTGATGATGACCTCGGAATTATGAAAGAGGATAATGCCTAGGTCATGACTTTGACGATGACCTTGGCATTATGAATGAGGATAATGCCTAGGACATGACTTTGATGATGACTTCGATATTATGAATGAGACTAATGCCTACATCATGACTTTGATGATGATCTTGGCATTATGACTTCGTCAGCTTGACCTATGAGGGGATATTTGACCCCCCACACATGAGAGAAATTACAACTCACTGACTTCAGAAGAAGTGTGGGATTGTGGGGAAAAGATTAATGAATTTTTGAAGCCATTTAATACTATCACCAAATACTTCTCAGGAGTGAAGTATCCCATAGCCAGTGTCTACTTCATGCAAGTGTGGAAGATTGAAAAGATGTTTTTGAAGATTGTAGATGTAGTGATGAAGCTGTGAGACTAATGGCTGTGGAGATGCGAAAGAAGTTTGCAAGATATTGGAATGAATATAGTATAGTTTGAGCAATGGGGGCTGCAATAGATCCTAGGATCAAGTTACAAATGCTTAAGGCCGCTTATGTGTATGTGGACCCTTTTACTTCAGCGGAAAAGGTTGAAGTTGTGAGGAAAAATCTGTTTATGCTTTACAACGAGTACAACGCTAAGTCTCGGGCTTCTTCTTCTTACACGTCTTCAACAACACAAACTTCACATGAGATTCTTACGGAATCACCACTTGAGGATAATTCAGACGTAAGTCTCCTATTCATTTCTTGTAGTACATATGAATTCATTAATAATCATAATATATATGTTATTTAGTTTGTATTTTTATTATACAAGATCTACTTGAGCTTGAAAAATATCTCCTATCTAATTTAGCGAACACAAAGTCGAATTTGAAAATCTATTTAGAGGATGCTAGGTTAAAGAGTTCGTCTTTTACTGATATGGAGGTTTTAAACTATTAGAAAAACAATGAGCAACATTATGGTGATTTAGCTTCTCTTTCCCGTGATGTCGTTAATATTCCTATTACCACAGTTGCATCGGAATCCTCGTTTAGTGTTGGAAGCCGAGTATTGAATCCTTTCAGAAATTGTTTGCTTCCTAAGAATTGGCAAGCACTAATTTGCACTCGAAACTGGTTGCGTGGTTACACATAATTTGAAGATAAAAACATTCAAAATTATGTTTTCATCTTTTTAGGTAACATGGTGTTGTGTTCCGATTGAATTAAGTCCTTTGACTCAATTCTATGAGCTGACATAGATTGCGATGTGCTTTGTTATCTTATTTTGTGTATTTATCTTTCACTTGTATGAGATATTGAAGATTTTTTCATAATGATGATGACGATGCTACTAAAAAAGCAAGTAGCTCGGTGGAGGTTCTTCAAAATTCGGGAAACAGAAAAACTAGTAGCTCAGGAATTGGAAAAACAAGTAGTTCGGAAATCTGAGATCAAGTGTATGATGGTTTGCTAGTTATTTTGATCTATGCTAATTGGGTCTTGGTCTGGAGAATATGAATTTTAGTGTAGGATCTGGTGTTTGTGGGCTGTATGTGTTGAAGATGTAAGGTTTTCAATTAGTCTATGTAGCCTCGTTTAAACTTCAAATGTTGTTGCTTGTTTATATATGAAGAAATATAAACTTCAAATGTTCTTGCTAGTTTACGTTTGACTTCACTAGACTGATCACTTTATTATATATATAATATATATCAAAAGGGTTTTTACTGCAATGTTATAATCTCTAATGGCAATTTTTATGTACACTTTATTATATATATAACTAGAAAAAGTTTGTGCAGTGGCGAAATGGTTCGTTGAAGACTACATAAACTTAAAATATACAAAACAACTAATTTTTAAAAAATAAATCTAATTATTACATATAAAATGGTTTATAGATTAGAAAGAATAAAAAATCGGTATTCAAACTATTTGAATAAATGTTTAAGATGAAATATGTGGTTACTAAACT
>OVAP01003680.1:3488-14753 GCA_900406295.1 Aurinia saxatilis
GGGGGGGGGGGGGATTGGTAAGGGTTATATATTATTTCTACAACCATATATCTTTCTGGTTCAAATCTTACACCATAAAAATCTACCGCCACAAAAAAAAAAATTACAGCCTAATTTCTACGGCAAAAAATCCAGAGCTATAATTATAACGAATTGAGCCCAACATTAACAAATTCAAAGAAGGAAAACAACGAATATATATATTATATTATGTTAGTTAGTCAGTCTTTATTCGGTAAAACATCACAAATTCGCGTATTTGTTATTATCGTCCTCATTATATGGCAGATTTATATATATATATATACTTATGAAATAATTTGTTTTTCGAAAGTTGTGTATTTTTACATTGTAATCCCAATTTTTGTATACAGTTCCGAAAATATCAATAAACGTTAAAAAAATTTATATTCCTTTTTTCAAAAATATATTTTGGAAATCTGTAAAATATATTGAGGAGTTTCTGTATGAAAAACTGAACTCGTTGTTTCTTTTGTATTAACTTATATATATTGAATTCATATTATGATAATTCCTAAAGCTAACAAAAAAAAAACAATAAAAAGTAAACCCACAATAAAATGTAATATTAGGATTACAGACAAAAATAACTGACAATATTCCACAAAAGAAGGATGAAACAAAGAAATAAGAAAATAAACAAAAACCAGCAAAAACTATAATTGGTTTTAGGGAGAAAATGAACAGAGAGTTTTTAAAATTAATGGTTACGTAATAACTAGCCTGTTAATCGTTAATTGTTAATCCTCCATTAATGTCTTTAATCTCTTCCCTCTCTCTTTCAAATTACTTGTTATTTAAGCAATCCATGAATCCAATCATCTATCTTTAACCCTGGGCCGACCAAGAAAAAAACTTTTTGGACGACCCAAGTTTCAAGGGTTCTCTTCTTCACCGGAAAAGAAAACAAAAAAAAGTAAATCTCTCACCGTTGATTCAAATATGGCTGTTGCTTATTTGAATCTTGGGAGCTACGTTTTCGCCCTCGTCTCGTTGGCCCTAGCCCTCGTGGCTCCATCGGTTCAAGCCCACATTGCCAACTACGATGAATACTGGACGCAGCGTCACAACAACGCCATGCGACAGACTATGGAAGCATATGAACCGGACCCTTACAACGTTACGGACCACTTCAACTACCATTCTGCATTGTAGGGTTAATACTGAGGGGTTTATAAAAATCAAATAAACCTAACTTGTTCTGGAAGCAACTAATGTTTTTCTTATGTTTTCAGGGCAATGGAGACGACGGGGGTAGTCGGCGGAAGGAGGGAACTCCGACAGGTTGGAAGCAAACCGAGACGTGGCGGACGGTTCGAATCCTTTAACGCAATCGACAAATGCTGGCGAGGGGACAAAAACTGGCACAACAACCGAAAGAAGCTAGCTGATTGCGCCCTTGGATTTGGCCGGAAAACAACCGGAGGCAAAAATGGAGCCATCTACGTAGTTACGGACGCATCCGACAACGATCTCATGAACCCAAAACCGGGAACCCTAAGATACGCCGTGACACGAGACCGACCGCTCTGGATCATATTCAAGAACAGCATGATCATTAAACTGCAACAAGAGCTGATCATAACAAACGATAAAACTATCGACGGTCGAGGAGTGAATGTTCATATAACCGGAGGTGCAGGTTTAACATTACAGTACGTGAAGAATGTGATCATACACAATATTCATATCAAAGCCATTAAAAGAGGAGCTGGTGGGTTGATTAGGGACTCTGAACATCATCATGGGCTTCGGACAGCGAGTGATGGTGATGGCATTAGTATTTTTGGAGCGTCGAACATTTGGGTCGATCATGTCTCCATGACGAATTGTTCTGATGGGATGATCGATGCCATCATGGGATCTACCGCCATTACTATCTCCAATTCCCATTTCACCGACCATAATGAGGTAGAGAAACAAGGCTAACAAATAGATATACACTAAATGCAAGCTTAAACGCAAGGCTCCCTTACTTACTACGTTTGGCGTTTGAAATTTTCAGGTGATGTTGTTTGGGGGTAAAAACACGGATGTGATTGACAAGAAAATGCAAATAACTGTTGCATTTAACCATTTTGGTAAGAGACTGGAGCAAAGAATGCCAAGAGTTAGGTTCGGTCTGGTCCAGGTAGTGAACAACGACTATACTCACTGGAAAATGTATGCAATTGGTGGAAACCAGAACCCGACCATTATAAGTCAAGGCAATCGTTTCATTGCTCCTCCTAAAGATGATTGCAAGCAGGTAAAATAGCAACCAAACTCTCTAATCAAACAAATCACTACACTACACTTGAGACACAACTGAGAGAATTTTTGAATGCAGGTTACAAAGAGAGAGTACACACCTTATACAGAATGGAAAACATGGAACTGGCAATCCGAGAGAGATTACTTCTTGAACGGAGCTTACTTTGTGCAATCCGGAAAGTCAAACGCGTGGAGCTCTGCTCCGAAAAATCCAGTCCCAAGACAGTTTGCGATCCAGCCTCAGCCAGGTACGAAAGTAAGAAGACTTACCAAGGATGCTGGTACGCTTGGCTGCAAACCAGGCAAGTCCTGCTGATAAAAACTCCCTGTGTCGTTCGTTCGTGCATGTGTGTTTTTCCTTTTTGTTATGGTAAAAGAATTGTATTTGTTGTGGACGGTGTTTGTAACGAATTGTGTATAATGCGGTACGGTTAATTATTAGAGAAATAGATTCTTTTGTTGCTGCGAGAAAATGGCATTCTTTTGTTTTTTACATAAATATCACTCCTATTTAGTATCCTAAACTATCTATTACCTTCATTCTATCCAAATCCATGCACAATCTCGTCAATAATCTATCTCTGGCCTAGGCATTCAAACACGGTCATCTTATCTTGGCTGCTTCAAAAGAGTAAAAAACAGGCAGTTTAGTCAGACTTGGCGTTGTCTAGTTTGAATAATATAAGATGGAGGTAAAATTATATCAACAAACCTTGATGATAGTCTGTACCATCTGAATCAGCTGTCATTTAATAGCTCTAGCTTATCACTTTCCTCTATAACCTGAAGAATGTCAGGATACAGATCGGATGAATGTAGGTTTCTTTTGGAGGTTTAGCAAATCTTATTGCTGCATCTGATTCTATCCGCGACTATATTTGATTGAGTGTATTGATCAGAAAATACCTCTGAGCTTAAAGTTGCTTTGTTTGTTAAAACTATACATGTGTTTGATATCCCAGAGAGCCGACCCTTCTTGTGAAAAAAGTTGAGAGGGGAAAACTATTAGACTATAGTTAGGAACAACAATATGCATATCAATGCTGTATGCATATGACTCTCCTCACATGAATACTTACCTGAATCAGAATATCCAGCATTTTGCGGTGTTCTCCACCCATAGAGTCGCATAGATACCTTAAACCCATATTCGCAATATTCTGTCCAGAGAGAAGCACAATAAAAAGTAAAAAAAATACGTAGCTCCACGATTAGCTGCCAATGATACCTACACTATGTCTCTGGGCAGATTTCAAAACATTAAGAAAGAAAAAGAAATGAAGTAGTACCTGCTTGCACTCAATGCTATCTAATTTTCCACCCTGAAGAAAGTTGGAATTAGATTGAATCAGTGAGCAATAACGAGCAGAAAAAACTATGTATTAAAGTTGTAAGCATGGGAAAGAGAAATAATTCTATCAGTTGTCACATACTAGTTCAAATTTTTGCAGCTAGAAATGTTTTTTGCTCAAGCTGACAACAAAGAAACACAAAAAAGAGATTTTTTATACAGTGGTGCACGCACCATACCACCAAACATGGCGTGCATTGCGTCAAAATCATTTTCCATGTTAGCAAGATCCTCACGAGCCAAACCCACCTGGTCCACAGATCTAAAACGTATTATAACTAACCTCAAAAGGACAACTCTTGAAACTTGTTCATAGATAATACCACGTTCATACATTATCCTGGACTCCTTTTAAGAGGTCCTTCTGCAAGTCCAGCTTATCATCCACCTTCTGAAGCCTCTGGGACAGATGCTTCTTAGCAGTCTGACCAACAGCAAAAACATAATCAGGATCATATCGAAGCCATGATAGAAGAAGAAACAATTATTAAAGGAAGCACCTACAGAAAGAGCTTCAGAAACAATGTTCAAATGCTTTGACAAGTTCGACACTGCATTTTCCATGTTCCGTTTTGTAATGCCCATGATATTAGAGAGTGTAATCCCCTGCCGCAGAAACATACATCAGATTCAGAGAAATCACCCCCAAACACCCAAAAAACTCTAGTAAGAACTTTATAAGATACCTTGAACCACATGTAGCCATAACCTAAAGCTCCCAATGTCATTGCGGGCACTATTAATGGCGTAAAGTCAGCTGTGAAGTGTAGAAAGGAATGTCAGAGATCACACATTTTCTTAGAAACAAAGCAAAAAGTGGCAGGAGACAAACCTCCCTGAGCTCCTCCATTCATGACAATTATCTGCCTCGGCGAAAAAGCAAATTGCCGAAGTTCCGAAGTTAACCGTTGCATCTACCAAAACTCACACATAGTTACTTTCAATGCACATTGAAACACACACTTCCTTCAACTCAAATTACCTCAATAGTCATGGCATCAGAACCTTCATCTATATGATCTCCTGATGTCTGGAACCGCTTAACCAAAACCTTACCAAAAAAAAAGAAAAGAAAAATCCATGTTTAGTCCAGAAAGAAGAAAAGAAGTATAATGGTACCACCTACCTGTAACGCATGCAAAGCATCCACCATTTTTCCATTCTTGAGCACAAGCGTACAAGTACAACCTTGAGATTCCCAGACAATCAAATCAGGGTTGAATTTATAAAATCTTATGACAATCATAATTGAGAAACCTTGGTTACCTGTTCCAGCGAATAGCACAAACTTCGATAACCCAGTTCCGGACATGGTCTTGTCTTCTTCCCCGAGGTTTCAAATTTCGCTCGCCGGCTTTACCAAACTACAATGTCGGTTTCTTTCTATTTAACTCTTGTCCTTTTTTTACTTTGACCTTGTACTAAACTAATATGAGCCGTTGATCATACAAACCACCGGTAATAAATAAATCTGGACCGTCCATCTAACTAACCTTGCCCATTTTTCTTCATCTTTACTTCTTTCTCTTTCGTTTACCATTAGTATGAAGAACGTGTTTTCATCAAATACATTTCGCTAAACAGAAACATTTAGATGATTGTATTGCGACATCTAGGCCATGTTCGTTTGACAGACGCTAGTGATTGCGGCTGTGACTAGCGATTGAGACTGCGACCCACGATTGATGCTTGTTGTTCGTTTGCCAGTCGCACAATTGATCGTAGCGACGGATCGCAGAAAAAACAAATCGCATCGCTGAAAAGTTCCAACGACTGAAAATCAAAATCGCTGATTGCTGCGAGTAATCGTAGGTCCTGCGATTGATAACCGAACAATATGTAATCGTACTCGCAGATCGCTAGCGACTGTCAAACGAACAGGACCCTAATCTAACCGGTTCTTTCTTCAAACTAATGTTGGTTGTGTATCACCATGATTATTTGTGGTGGTTCATTTATGTTTCATTCAATCATGTCGGTTCCAATGGGTAACCGCTTCTTTCTGGTTCACCCGGTTTCTATGTTGGATTGTTGACAATATCATCAACAATCCATCTTCTCAAATTTGTCAATGTGATGCGTACTGAATTAATTTCAACACCGATACATAAATATCACTCCTGTTTCAGTATCCTAAACTATCTATATTGCCTTCATTCTATCCAAATCCATGCACAATCTCGTCAATAATCTCTGGCCTAGGCATTCAACCACGCTCATCTTGTCTTGCTGATTCAAAAGAGTACAAAACAGACGTTTTCATCAGGCTTGACTTTGCCTATTTTAGTTATAAAAAAAGATAAAACTGGAGGTAAAATTATATCAACAAACCTTGATGATATCTTATACCATCTGAATCAGCAGTCTTCTAACAGCTCTAGCTTATCACTTTCCTCTATAACCTGAAGAACGTCAAGAGACAGATCGGACGAGTGTACATTTCTTTTGGAGGTTTAGCAAATCTAATTGCTGCATCTGATCCTATCCGCAACTATATTTGTTAGTGTATAGATTAGAAAATACCTCTGAGCTTGAAGTTTCTTCATTTGTAATTACTCTACGTGTGTTTGACATCCCAGAGAGCCGAAGCTTCTCCTGCAAGAACACATGGACAAGATGAAAGAAGTTGAGAAATGCATATCAATTCATGCATATGGCTCTCCTCACATGAATACTTACCTGAATCAGAATATCTGGCATCTTGTGGTTTTCTCCACCCATAGAGTCGCATAGATGCATTAAACCCAAATTCGCAATATTCTGCCCAGAGAGAAGAAAAAAAAAATCAACTGAAAGCAAAAATGTAATTTGATCTTTAACTCTAATAGCTTTACGGTTCGCTGCCAAAGTTACCAACACAATGCCTTTTAAGCTGATTTTCAGAACATTAATAAAAAAAAATTTAAAAAAACGGAAATGAAGAAGTACCTGCTTGTACTCAATGCTATCTAGTTTGCCACCCTGAAGAAAAATGAGAATTAGCAGTATGCAATAATGACCAGAAGATATTTTTCGTTCCTAAAACTATGTATTGAAGTTGTAAGCACGAACAAGAGAGAGTTTTATTGGTGGTCAGATCATCTCAAGGTCTTGCAGTCAGAGCAAGATATTTTTGTCGCTTAAGATGACAACAAAGAAACAGAAAAACAGAGTTTTTTACAGTGGTACACGCACCATACCACCAAACATGGCATGCATTGTGTCAAAATCATCTCCCATGTTAGCAAGATCCTCAAGAGCCAAACCCACCTGTTCCATAGATCTGAAACTTATTAAAATCAGCCTAAAAAAAGCAGCTCGTTAGTACACAATACCGTATTCATACATTATCCTGGACTCCCTTTAAGAGATCCTTCTGCAAGTCCAGCTTATGATCCACCTTTTGAAGCTTTTGGGACAAGTGCTTCTTAGCAGTCTGAGCAACAACCAACACACAATAAGGATCCCTTTTATGATCATATCCACGGCATGATACAAGAAGCACTCACAGAAATAGCTTCAGAAACAGTGTCCAAATGCTTTGACAAGTTGGCAACTGCATTGTCCATGCTCTGTTTTGTTACGCACATGATATCAGAGAATGTATAACCCTGCCACAGAAACAAACATTAGGTTCAGAGAAATCATCCAAAAAACTCTTGTTGGAACTTTATAAGATACCTTGAACCACATGTAGCCATAGCCTAAAGCTCCCAATGTCATAGCGGGGAGTATTAATGGCGTAAAGTCAACTGTGAAGTGTAGAAAAGAATGTCAGAGATTACACACATTGTTCAAAAAAAGAAGAAACCTCAGACAAACCTCCCTGATCTCCTCCATTCATGACAGTTATCTGCCTGGACGAGGCCAGTTGCCGAACCTCCATTGCTAATCGTTGCATCTACAAAATGACACATAGCTACTCTAAATTCACACTGATCCTTCACCTCAAATCAAGATCCATAAAGGGAAATTACCTCATTAGTCATGCCATCAGAATCGTCACTTGAATTATCTCCAGATTTTTCAAATCGCTTAACCAAACTCTTCAAACAAAAACAAAAAAACAACCTTCTCAATCCTTTCTCATATAAAATTAGGAGGCTTTACTCAAATTGCAATGGTACCTGTAACTCCCCCAAAATATCAGCCATTTTGCCATTTTTTACTAGAATCGTACCAGTGTAACCTAAAGATTAAAAGAAGAAGAGATTAGCAAAAAAAAAGGGTTTTAGTAAATCTCCACAATCATACGATCGGGAAACCCTAATTACCTGCTCCAGCTAAAACCAAAATCCTCGATAACCCAATTCCAGCTTGCATAGCCATGTCAAGGTCGTCTTCTTCGTCGAGGTGTCGCCGGCGTTAAGAAATTGTCTCAACTCTCAACCTCAAATTAGTCGGTCTCTGCTGAACCGGCGTCGTTTTATACCTTTCCCGTATTCTAAAATTGCTTGACCCAGCAGTATACTAATCTGGACCGTTGGTGAACCAAAGCTTTACATCTGAACCGTGCATTTGATTGACTAGTTTTACTTTGTAAGATCATTGGTTCCCTTCTTTTACTGAGTCACCAAGAGCTGAGGAGACAATTCTGTGCTACACAATTTGTATTGAGTAATGAGCAAACAGTTAGAATTGCTAATACAAGAATCAAATTGTTCTTCCTCCTGTATTATGGTTGCTTTACATACAAAATTGATCACAAAGGGTCTAAAACCCTCTGGGAGCATAAGCATGCTCTCAGTTCTAAGGCTGAAACTACGTGATACAAGCAATTCAATATTGCATTCGCGGTATACAAGATTCTAAAGGACCTGAAACCAACAAAGAGAGAGATCATCATGCAAAGTATCGCGTACAGACATTAAGGCGAGCGCAATACATAATGAGCTGAATCTCTTTGTTGGATTAGGCTCTTCAGTGTCTTCCACACCGCAAACATAGACCTCAGTCATTGTATTATCTGCTTTACAAGCTCTGAATGACGAGCATGCCAACCAACATGGCCCAAAGAGAACCCTATCTTTGCTGACATTAAACCTCTCTACATTACCACTCCATATACTTAACCAGACAAACTAACACCTGGAAGTTTTACCAGTTGCTTCTCATCTATTACATGCCTGAGACTTTCCACATCTTCCCATCTTTCTAACGCAGCATATATGCTGGACAAGATCACAAATGGAGCTGGATTATCTGCTTCTAACTCTGCTAGCTTTATAGCCGCTTCCTCTCCAAGTACTGGATCGAGGTGTTGCCTACATGCACCGAGCAAAGAAGAGTAAACTGACGATGATGGTTCTGCCATTTGATCTATCACGTCCTTGGCTTCTCTTAATTTCCCAAAGCGACACAACAGATCAACCATACACCCAATGTGCTCTATACTAGGTTTGAATCCATAATCTTCTTGCATTAACCTATATACTTGAGAACCCTTCTCGACGTCACCACAGTGACTACACGCAGATAGAACAGCAGTAAAGGTTGCTAAACTCGGTTCAACTTTCTCCTCTCGGAGTAGGTCAAAGAGTTCAATTGCAGATTCACACTCTCCATGTTTACCATAACCAGATATCATCACGTTCCAGAACACTGGATCCTTGGGTTTAGGTTCAAACCGATCAAAGATCCGTCGTGCCCACGATGAGGGTCCACATTTCATGTACATGTCGATGAGAGACGTCGAAATGAATATATCCCTTTCAGCTTGAGTTTTGATGACATGCCCATGGATTTCTTTACCGTTTTTCAAAACCCATGTTTCTGAACAAGCAGAGAGAAGGCTAGTAAGACATTTTAAACTAGGAACCATAACTACCGACAGCATTCTCTCAAAGAAGTTGAAAGCTTCGGTTACTTTCCCTAATTGTGAAAAGCCACTGATCAGTGAATTCCATGTCGCCGAATCAGGCTTATGCCCCTCGGAATCTAACTGTTCAAACAGCTCAACTGCTATCTCATGCTGTCCATTAGCCATCACCCCTGAGATAATAGAGTTCCAAGATATCAAGTTCCTTGTATCCTTCATCTCAGTGAAAACACTGTATGCTGATTTCCAACAGCGACATTTGGAATACATATCAATGAGAGCTGTACCCACCATTGTATCAAAACCAAATTCTTTTTTCATGACAAGGCCATGAATTTGCCTAGCATACTGGGCATTCGAAAGACTAGCGCAAGCAGATATTGCATTGATGAAACTAACAGAATTTGGTTCTTCACTTGAAAACTTCCTCATGAGATTGAAGACGCAATGGACCAAATGTGGAACTCCATTCTCCATCAATCCAGATATAAAAGCATTGTAAGTCACAACACTCTTATGAGGCACTTTTTCGAACATTTTTGCAGCCAAAATCCACTCTCCACATCTGGAATACATAGAAACAAGAGAGGTTCCAACATAAAGATCCGTCTCAAAACCTGATTTCATCGCCAAACAGTGCATTTGCATCCCTCCTTCGATCGCCTCACAGCCACTCAAAACACTAGCCAGGGTAACCGAATTCGTCCCATCCCCAGAAACCCTAGCTTCCCCAAACATCCTAAACGCATCTTTAGAAAATCCATTCTCCAAAAGCCCAGAAACTGCAGCATTGACACTAGCAATACTCCTCTCGGTCATTTCGTCGAGCACCTTAAGTGCATCTTTCGCTTGCTTCACCTTCATATACATGCTCACAAGAGCAGTGACTGTGAAGATATCGACGAAAAAACCAGTTTTGATGATCTGGGCATGCAGAGCTCTACCTTGGATCACGTCAGCGAGCTTCCCGCATGATTTGAGAAGAGGCGGGAATGTAAACTTGTTAGGAGAGTGAGCAGAAGAATAATGTCGGCGCGAAACCCCACGGGTCACGAGATTCGTGACTCGGTGTCTCCTGAGGTTTATCATCTACAAGACAGGCACGAAAACACATCACAGCTTCTCTCCATTACCAACCCCCTCTGAATATTGTTGGATTCATTTCTTGGTTCACGTGTCAAGCCCATATAGCTCTATTATTGAGTCAGAAAACTTTGATTTGAGCTAAATATGAATATGCTCTATTTCGTTGGCAAATGAAGATAAACTAGATTTTGACTGCATACAATATAGGCACTCCGAGGTACAAGTATTTTGTCAATGGTTTGTGAAAAGAAACAGACAATGGTTCGGGTTTCGATGGGGTCTGTCAACACGACCAGACAATGATCTTGTTAGGATGTAGGAATTTACAGACAAGTATTTCTCCACTTTCATGTGAATCCGATGTTCTTATCTCGGTTTTGGAGTGCATGCTCTCACACCAAAAGTTTGAAGTTACATTTCTCGCGGATTTCACAGAATTTGTGAGGATGGCGTCATCTCCTTCTATTTGGCCGACTTTCAGTATGTATCTCGAAGTGTTTGCAAGTCTACAGGCGAGATTCTCAATCTTCCATCTTCTACCGATCTCACGTGGTTTGAATACCAAGACAAACAAATTGGCTCGGAGTGCCAGATGTCATAGTGTAAATTTGATTCATGTAAACGATCGTCCTCCGGTTTGGTTCACTTAAACGATATGAGGATTGCTTATGGTGTTGCTAAAAAAAAAAGATTGCATACAATATAGACATTAATATATATATATATATATATATATATATATATATATATATATATA
>OVAP01003681.1:0-16105 GCA_900406295.1 Aurinia saxatilis
GGATAGCTACGACCGATTGATCAACTGAAGATAAACACAAATATTTGGATTACCATTTAAATATTCTTCCTGATTTTATCTCGGCCAACATCTCAACCCTCTCCCCTATAAATACAGAAGACTGAAGTCCGAGAGAAACATGAAATCTCTCTAAAGCTTCCAGGCGTTCAGGCTAATAGCTTACCAGTTTTTCTCAATTTCTTTGTTTTCATTTGTTTTGATCATTGCTTCAAGGAAGAAGTTTGTAATCTCTGCATTTCCAGATAAGCTATTATGAACCCTTTTAATACAAACAATTTTCATTATGTTTATGTGTACTTTTGCTAGGAGGAATCATGGTTTGGTAGATATGCAATAGGATTATGTAATGAGTAGTTTATAGGCTTACTTTCATATAAGGACTTAATATAAATCTTAGGATAAATCTACTACTAATACACCACTTAAAGTAAGAGATCCAGAACTTGATAATAAAAGTTTTACTATTTATACTTTAGTAGGATTTGTTTTTTTGAACTTAGTGCCTAGATTGATTGGTTGATCAGCCCATAAATTCTCTTTCTGAAAGGATATATGTTAGAGTTAACTCGGATACCAATTGAACTAGACTAGCCAAGTCTGGCCATAAGGATAGTTAGTTATTAGTGATTTCAACTATATAGCCTAAACTAGGAATTACATAGTTACTATCCTGAATAATTCAAACTGTGATCCTCTGATGCATTACCTGACTTCCTAACGCTTTATAATATTGAATTTTCTCATGTTTTATTTTGTTTTAGTCCTTTCAGACATTGATCGATCGACCGCATAATCTGCCATCGACCGAAAGGTGTTTCAACCGATCGATCAGTTCATACGACCGATCGATCGTTACCAAAATCCATTTCATTTTGCTACTTAGTTCGAGTGAAATTGGACGTGCTATTGTGTACACTTTGCTTTCTGTAGATACGATCTCTAAGTATTACTGCGAAACTTGTGCACTTACAAGAAATATTTTGGTCGAAAATTAATCCTCACTTAGCTTGGTCACGCATTTTCAATAACTTCTTCCACATCCATGAACTCAGTTGGTAATATTTTTTTTTTCCTTCTGAATACATATTATTAAACATAAAACAGGGGACATACATGGGTGGAATACCGATGGTGAAATACAAATTTGGAGATTGACCATAACCGATCAAAATTCTGACCAACAGCCGAAGTTGTAGAGACAATTTCAGAGTACAAAGCCATGAGGGGCGCTAAACAAAAGACAAAAGGAGGAATAGCCTCTAATTGGAATGAAACAACTCAGTTGGTAATATTAAAAGTCACAGTTTTTAAACTAAATTCTCTGCGATCAAAGTCAAAAGCCTATAACAAAAATCTACCCACAGCACTTTGGAATCGGCACCATGATTGAATAAAGAAAAAAAAACGTTCATTTCTAATAATATTTAGAAAAAGAATTAATTTTGTCAACTTTCCCTCGACAAAATATAATCCCACTCCGCAAAAAAAAAGTAAAAAAAAAAAAAAAAGGAAGAAGACGAGTATCATTTCTAATTCTGTGGTCAATATGTCACCATGCTGCTTGTCCATGGCAACCTTCTCACCGGCTTCTCTGCCCGGTACTCTGTTGGCTAACTCAAAGGTAAAGAAGATATGTCCCTCGTAATCTTTGTTGGTAGGTTTCTTCATCAGGCCCGTATATCCTAAATTTGATACACTGTGATTGGGCGAAGAGTGGTTCTTTCTTTTTGGTCTATGCGAAGCCTACATTGGTTTTTCAGTAATCATTTTTAGTTAGTAGATGGTGTTTTCAGGAGGAAAATACGTCTCTTAAGCCTACATTGGTCAATTCAGTTTTAGAACTTTTCTTGAGAGATTTCTAGTGCATCCATTGTGCTCTTTTTAGACGAGTCGTGTATCCTTGTTTCAATTTCGTTTGCAGGGTCGTATATATTGGAAGAACAATGACGCTACCAAGACGAATACGAATCTCAAGTATAGAGCTTGTTCTGTTCCTGGAGGCTATAATACGCCCGTGGAGAATGTTCCTTTTCCCGGTGATTACTTGGAACTCCTCAACCAAGTATGTTTTCTGGATATCCTTTCTCTTTTCGGGTCTTAAAACCAGGTATAGCAATTAGCCCTTTTTTGCGAGTTTATATCTTTTCATGGACTGAT
Source organism: Aurinia saxatilis (assembly GCA_900406295.1). Classification (NCBI taxonomy): domain Eukaryota; kingdom Viridiplantae; phylum Streptophyta; class Magnoliopsida; order Brassicales; family Brassicaceae; genus Aurinia; species Aurinia saxatilis. The sequence continues at coordinate 2,179 of OVAP01003681.1, forward strand.
GTTCAACGTCATTGAATAGTTTCTGCTAGAAAAAATAGTTAGAGATTGATTATATATTTCAGGCCTCCTATGCTTTGTAAAGCTAAAAGCATTAGCAGATGATGTTTTGTGCCTGAATAATACAGGCCAAAGAAGCAGTTGAGATGGCTTTCAAGGACGATAAACAGTTGATGGTGAGTTTTGCAATGGTTGTTTTAAATGGATCAATGTTATCATTCGTGATCCAAGGGACCCCTTTTACAGGAAATTGAGTTCCCAACATCTGGTCTTGCATCTGTTCCAGGTAATCCTTTCATGTTATGTAATTTTTTCAGTTAAGGTTTTCTCTCTTGCTAATGATATTTTATTGTCTTAGGCGATGGTGAAGGAGCCACAGAGATGACAGAAAGTATAAATCTGATACGTGAGTTTTGTGACCGCTTATTAGCTCCTGAAAAGGCTCGGAGCACCAGAATTGTATGTACCCACTCACTTATCCTATCCAAATAATAATGATATATAGATTCAACATCTATCAAAGTTCTTCCCAAACATGTTTTCAGTTCTTCCCGGAGGCAAACGAAGTCAAATTTGCTCAAAAAACCGTCTTTGGAGGAACTTACTTTAAGTTGGACTATCTAACAAAACCCTCTCTTTTTGAGGACTTTGGTTTCTCTGAGAGAGTCAAAATGGCAGATCGAGTGAAGCCAGAAGATGAACTGTTCCTTGTTGCATACCCTTATTTTAATGTGAACGGTAACTCTTTAAAAACCTTTATCACCCTGTTAACATTTGACTCATTCCTTTCCTTGGCCACTCAGAGATGCTCGTAGTTGAAGAGCTCTACAAGGAAGCTGTTGTGAACACTGACCGAAAACTAATCATCTTCAATGGAGAACTTGACCGCATACGATCGGGCTGTATCCTCTTTCCTTTATTTTTCATCAGTGAAACAATGTAGATTCTCTTCCATTTTGCATCACAGCCCGAGAGCCAGAAGAGGAAGGAAGCTGACTCAAGAATCAAGATAGAGACTCCTGTTTCCTTAATAACAAAGAAAAGACTATCCAAAGTTCTTCTACCCCAAACTGGCTGCACTGACTGAGACACTACTTCCAAAGATGGAGACAGTGTACTACATCCACAATTTCAAGGGACAGAAAGGAGGTGTTCTTTTCAGGTTTCTCTGCTTAAAATTTCTTTCTTTACCAACAAACTGACCTCTTCTTGTTTCTTAATTTCTAGCTGAAACCTGTTGTGTTTCCAATCCATAGATGTTATCCAGGTCCATGGCAAGTCCTCAGAAGAACAAGGAACAAATACATATGTATTCATCAGCAAAAAGCCATGCCTTCTCTCAAACATGTTGCCCTCGACATTCTTGCGGCGGCTTGAGATTCCAGTTCCAAATATTCATCATATGTTTGTAAGTTCGTGTTACGTATTGATGAAGCTTTTGGTGATATGGTTAAGCAATTGCCTACCACCTCTTGAAGATAAACAGAGGAGAAGAAATCAATGGAGAAGAAGATTTATCTGTATTCACAATGTACGATGATGCAACTTTATTAATACAAAACGGAACGTATATAATTTCCTAAACTATCGTAATCACACAAGATTATGCCAGTCACGCATTACTGAGATTGTGGAAAAATAATTGAGATTCGTCCTAGACATAAGTGATACGATGTCATATCTTTAATACCCCTCTCAAGTTGAAGCTTGAGAATATTTTAGAGTATGTAAGCTTAATCTTGTGACCTGCAATACTTTGATCAATTCGCTTGGAAAGGCGGCTGAAGTTAGATTGGTATTTAAGATTTACAGTGTCGCAACATCTTTGGGGCATAAATCGGATGAGTACACGTGGAATGTGTACCGATATGGAGATGTTCTTCAGCTTTTTGATACGGTAAGAAGAGAAAAGCAAATAAATATTTTGTACAACACCGTTATGATGTCATGCGAGAAGCTTGGTCTGATGATCTAAAGCTGAAGAACTTATTAGTGTTTTCAGGAATCCGAATGTTTTATAAAAATGCAAGGATAAATCTCGGAGAAACAAAGACAAATCGCAGGCATCCAAGATGGAAAAGGTGATTGCAGTGAAGCCTTTTAGCCTTAGCCTTAGCCTTAGATACCTGCAATTTGTAATGTTCCAAGAGTTTGAGGTGTTGAAAAATTATATGAGATTAACACTATATCGTAAGGATCAATTTTTACAAGCCTTACAAGGCTTCATTCTTTTGTAAAAAATTGAATGTGAATAAGAAATGAGCCGAAGGTTCATGGAGAAATTTCAAATAATTACATTATGATATAATTGAGATAAAACAAGTTTTGTCAAGTTATTTGGATTTGGTAAATGGGTTATAAATCCAATGGATCAAATTCATCTTAGTTTTTGTTAACTATGTTTAACACAAAACAAAAATATATTTTACTTAAAAAGAAATAAGCATGAGCATCAATTAGTCATTGTATCATGTTTGACTTTGATTGTCAACATAATAATACTAATTATTTCTTTAACAAATTTTTTTAAGACTTGGTCAAAGAAAAACTTGAATGTATGTGATTAATGTCTTGATTTGGCTTTTATTAAGTCAACATCATATTAAAGCATATCTAGGAAGAAAGCCTATAAAAGGCAGCCTCTATAAAAGGCAGCCTCTATCACTTCTCCATTAAGTGGTTGACATAGACAAATTCACAAGCTAAAATTTCCAGCAATCTTTCATCTCTTTTTTTATTTCTAGAAAATAAGTCTCGAGAGTATAGCGTAGATTCTTAGTGCGCATATTCTATAGTCGAGTGTTGCGACTCTAGTCTTCACACAGTTTTATCCTAGGATTCAGAATCTCATAAAACCCCCACATTGTAGGGAGATTTTATGAATTAAGGAGAGAGATAAAATCTCGACTCTGTCTTTTAAAATTCATTTTACAGATTATCGTTTTATTCTTTCTCCTTAATTTGCTTTTTTTAAATCCTGTTTTTCAGTTCCTACAGCACATTCATCATCGTTTGTTAGGAAGGGCAGCCTGAAGAGCACTCGGCGCTATTCTCAGTTTAATGTACCCTTTTACTAGTTTCAAAATTGCACTTAGCAATGTCTAGCAACCTAACAGGCAAAATATACAAAATTGAATGTCTAGTACTATTTGAAAAACAATTACATGGTAATTAATTACATATGTCACAAGTATTTTGTTTTATAAATTACTATGGGTTGATCCGCGCTACGCGCGGGATGTGTTAATTTTATTTGTTTCATTTTATTTGTTCTTAAGATAACAATATCCCATAAATTTTTTGGTAATTGTAGTGTAGTTTTAGAGCATCTTTTCTCATGTTATTTTAAGTTTTTTATGATATATAGTCTTTATAATTTACTATGTATGACCGTAAATTTGATATAGTTGAAATTTCTATCATTATATCTACCCTACGTCATTTTGCTAAGACTTTTAATCACTGTTTTAGTTATAAATAAACAAAATTCATTACCACAAACTAGAACAATAAATTATCTTATCACTATCTTATCATTTGTGTTTGATAAGATAATTAATTATTTCTAAATGCGGTGTCTAATATTCTATTAGAAATTAAAATCATTGTTTATTTCCTTACTACCATGAAAATTTTAAATACTTGCTAATCATTTTGATATTTGTAATTATTTTTAAGATCCTTTTTCGACATATTTAAATTCGTTCAATATATACCGTCTGGGACATCAAAAGATTGATTATCTTTATAGTCATTTTCCATTTGTATTTGTTAAATTCTTTCCCTGAGTTTTGAAGATTTTTTCTATTCTCACTTTGTTTCAGTTTAACCGCAGTGTATTAACAATATACTGATATATGAATGGATACATATCAAATAGACTCATATTATTATGTCTATTTGATATGGGGTTTAACCATATATACCCATTTTTCATACCCTTAATCACATATACCCACTTTCCTTCCATTTAGTCAAATTCCCTTGTGAAAAGTCTAAAATGCCACTATTTAAATATTAACTATTTAAAAGGTTTTAGGGTTTAGATTCTAGGTTTTAGGGTTTAAAAAACCTAATACATAAAATCTTAAACCCCAAAAAGTCTTTCCACCCCTAATAAACCCTAACCCCCTAAAATATAAACCCTAAATTCTAACAATTAAACCCTAATAGTTATTAAAAATTAAACCCTAATTTTATATGAGTTTAACCCTAAATCCTAAATAAATCATAAATTTTATAATTTTACAAAACCTTAAATCCTAAAATCATAAATCTTAACAAATTTATCATTTGTAATGAAAAATAGCTTTGGTAAATGAAAGGTATAATGATATTAAAATAAAAGGGGTGGGTATATGTGATTAAAAAAGGGTGGTGGATATATGTGGTTAATGGGTATAGAAAAGTGGGTATATGAGTTATTCTTTCTATTATTATAGTTTGTGTCTTTAAGTCAATTTGGTTTATCTTAATATTTAAATATATTGACATGAACGTTCATTAATTTAGTAGTTTATGATCTGTGTAATATAAAAAATTAACAAATGTTTATAAAATATAATCTATTATTTTAAATTAAACTTAGTGTTTTTTAATAACCATCATAAAAGTTTTTTTATATTGATGATTAATATTTTTGTTTTGTAAAATATCTAATATGTTTCACACAATTAAATGTTTTTATTATCAGAGAATATCGTTCGGGATTTCAAAATATTTTTTCTCTCTCCCCAATTACATGAGTTAATAATGGAATTTTGAGGTTGGAAAAAAGATGGAGATAAGAATATGTGGTTATTTACACTTTTTTTTTCTCGTGTTTTAAAGATTGTCTGCCTTCCTTATTATTCTTGTTACGGTTAAATCAAAGATTTTTTTTTATAACAGTTCTAAATGTATAAATCAGAATATCAGATTAACTGATTTCAGTATGTGTGATTTTTTAGTTTTGTACCGAAAGAGTTTAATATAAATATTTATTTCAAGTCATAAGATGAATATTAATAAAATACTTATTTTTATATTTTAAAATTGAATATTAATATGATTTCTACCATTTTACAGTTGATATCATGAATGACCTTTGAAATTCCTTTTGTAACTAAATGCACTGAAACTAAATATGTAATTAATATGTGAAGTATATATTAAATTAATTATTTTATCAAAATGAAATATTGAAAATTTAGAATTTGGAATGATGTGACACACATGTGGTTGATGAGGTGTCTTCACCAAAAGAGAGAAAATATTATTTTTTCTCTCTCCCCAATTACATGAGTTAATAGTGGAATTTTAAGATTGGAAAATTGACGGAGATAAGAAGATGTGGTTATTTACACTTTTTTGTTTCTCGTGTTTTAAAGATTGTCTCCCTTCCTTATAATTCTTGTTACGGTTAAATCAAAGATTTTTTTTTATAACGGTTCTAAATGTATAAATCAGAATATCGGATTAACTGATTTCAGTATATGTGATTTTTGAGTTTTGTACCGAAATAGTTTAATATAAATATTTATTTTAAGTCATAAGATGAATATTAATAAAATACTTTTTTATATTTTAAAATTGAATATTAATATGATTTCTACAATTTTACAATTGATATCATGAATGACTTTTGGAATTCTTTTTGTAACTAAATTCACTGAAACTAAATATGTAATTAATATGGGAAGTATATATTCAAATTAATTATTTTATCAAAATTAAATATTGAAAATTTGGAATTTGGAATGATGTGGCACACATGTGGTTGATGAGTTGTCTTCACCAAAAGAGAGAAAAGTTTACTTTATATATATAGATGCATTTGTGTTAATGGGTCACAATTATGTATTTGGGTTAATGTATACTTGAAATTAAATGACAATCATAATTTATCAAGTTAGAGATCATTAACCTCCCGATTTTACACATTAAAAATGGTAATTTATTACTATCCGCAATAAAATTTACATTTTGCTAATTGAATATTAGAAAAGTTAGTTTGCTATGATTTGTTCGTAATTCAGTTAAACAAGTATAATAATGTGCTAAATTCATGTCTGAAGCCTTATGGTCAAGTGGTAAGGAGACGGGCTTGGGACGTCAACATGTTTCAAGTTCGATTCACCTGCTATGCAAAACTAAAACACATTGGCTCCAAATGGTGACCATTATGGGAACAAAAGAAATGATGAGGAATAAGAATGAGAAGAACGAAAAGGAACAAAATTTAAAGAATGAAATGGAATTTTAAAAGAAAAAATTGTTCCTCTTGTTCCTCCTCGAATTTGATAGGAAATATTTTTGTTCACTAATTCTCTGGAGGAGGAGGAAGAAGAGGAACGAAGAGGAATTAAAAAAAAACAAAAGTTCCTAACAAATGGTGTAAGTTTTAAGGAACGGAGATGAATTCAGTATTCCTTTTCATTCTTTTTCCTTACAAATGGTGTTAGTTTCAAGGGAGGGGAATTCAATATTCCTCTTCATTCTTTTCGCATTTAATGGTCACCATTTGGAGCCATTGTCTTCGACACTCACATGGATATGGACCCTTTCTTTCGGCCCATTTGAGTATCCGAAAAGAGGGTCTATCCATAGGCTGCCCCTCCCCTCACGGATTAGTCTGGGCTCCTCCATAGGCCTGGGATCTACCCTAAGTGATCAAATCGAAAATAAAAACAAAAAATCATGATTAATATATTTTGTTTTCAATATAATTTTTTCACGTAAATATCCTCTACTAAGAAGGGTTTATTGGTTTGGTATTTTAATGGATTTGAGAATCCATATAGAATTTGAGAATCTATATAGAATTTGGAAATCCATCCAAATAACAAGGTTTTGTTTAAGATTTCACTCTTGATATTTTTAACATAAAGTCATTCTCAAATCCATTCAAATACATTAAAAATGAAATCCTTATGGTTAATTCTTTAATTGAATAAGATATGAATCTAATTTGTATTTTTAAATCATAGTATGAATAAGAGGAGATTTTTTTAGAGATTTAATAATCATTGATTGAATAACATAGGATTACTAGTAGAAATTCAAATCCAATAAGATACCAAAACCAATAAACCCCACTAATTATATATGAATGCCTTTAAATGAAAAAGGCTTAGGTGTCAGACATGGCACATCTCTCCTCCTGATTAGGAAATAGGGAAAACGTCATTCTAAAATTGACTCATTTGCAGAGATGACTTCTCTCGGAAATCCCCAAATTTCTTAATTCTTTCACCAATATCGAATTGCTTCAAACAAATTGGAATTCTTAATTCTACGGGGTAAAATAGTTCGAGTTCTTTTTCCAATTTTGACAAACCTTGAAGAAGCCAGAAAGTTTAATTACTTTGTTTGGATCGTCGATGTACAACTTTTTCTCAATCAACAAGTGTTTCAGGGTTTTCTCGATCAAGGATTGTCGATGAAGTATCAATTGCATGTTATGTAATTTTTATCAAAGGATCACAAATACACCCCGAAATATAAAATTTGTGTTCTAGGTTTAATTGCTCGATATAAATCCATCTCTTTTGCTACTCGTGCCTCTCGCAAGCCACCATGACCACTTCAAACACAAAATCTGGTTAAGCTCCCTTTTATGATTTTATTCATATATACTTTGCTCCGAAATGGATTGTTTTACTCATGTCATTAAGTTGAAGATGATGTTTGGGATACAGAGAAAGACATAGTGGAAGGAAGATGTTGCGTTGATGAAAGAATTAGGTCCCAATCTGGGCCCACATACTGTTAGATAGTCTTGTATGTCGTATGTTCGTTTCTACCCTCAAACTTAGTTGTTATAAGAATAGAAACTAAGCTTGAATGACTATCGAGCAATCACCTCGTTAGAAACCTTAGCAAAGAAAACCGTTTGGGAGAAACTTATCTAAGCAAAAGAGTATGACCACCGAGAGTTTGATATACTAGGGCCCTCGAGTCGCAAGATTGAATCGAGAACTTTCCTGCGGGCCATACGACCACTTGGGCTCGCGGGCCGTGTCGAGAGACTTGGCTCGCAGATCATTTCGAGAGAATTGGCCCGCAGACCATGCATGGTGACTTGGCTCGCGGATTGAATCGATGAGTTTCAGTGCGGGCCATGTCGTTGATTATGGGTCTGATTAATCGTCGATGGACTGAATTGGATTTGTCGAAGATCTGTCGGGACCCACAATTGATACAAGCTCCCAAGGCCTTGACACAACAAGGGTTGGGTCACTAGCTGGTCTAAGGACCTCTTTAACTAATCCAGGATAAGGTGGATGTAGATGTGGATTGAAAAGAACCACATCAAGTGTGTAACTCTGTTGATACTTCTATGATATTTTAGACTTGGACTTGCTCACAAAAAATAGAGAGAAAACTTGGTATAGACAAAAAACAAGCAATCTTATTAATAATAGCTGAAAAAAGGAAATACAATTCAAGTCATTATATAGCCAGGTTTAAAGCTAAATTAAAGGGAAAAACACAGTCATTCTGCAAAAAATAAAAGGAATATACACCACCAAAATCAAGGAAAATTAACACTTAAATAAAAGGAGCTAATCTAAGGGTCTAAATAGAGTAAATTGTGTCTCTTAGCCTTCAAGCTTGATTCTCCAGTAGAAATAGATAATTTAGCTGATTTATAACCTTCCTACACATCCTCCATGCTTAAGGAAACCATACCTAAGTGGACTTCATGTTTGGGTATGAAAAGAGCTCATTTGTCCTTAGTGGATATAATAGGATCCACTGGACATGCAGTCACTGTTTGACCTTTTCGAGGAGTTTGGTAAGCCAAATTCAAGTGATTTTTAATGTTCTGGAAAGCTGACTCAAAAAGTGCTTTAATTTGGTATGTGGATCGCCTCGTGAAACGTTCTGAGTCATCGTGGACTCTTGATTGAAGATATCCTTCAATTCCGAGTTCTCAGATGGAGTTAGTCGCATGACTTCAAACTGATAAAGGGGATCAGTCCTTCATGTTCCAGCTGAGCTAATAAGATATTGAACTTCTTTTCTATGCCTTTACTCCTACTTCTGGTCATAGGTCCGTTTGGTACTTGAGGAGCTTGGATGATTTAGTTAGGTGGTTCAATGTCCTCATCGACAATGGACTTGGCCTGCGAATGTTGATGAACAATTTGTCAAAAACAGAGACATGGCCCGCGAGCCACAATAGGTGACGTAGCTCACGAGCCAATTTGCTTCCCTCGGTCCAACTATCCTTAGTTGGCTCGCGGGATGGTTCCGACGCATGAGTTTGATCCGTCGTGGGTCCAATTTCATGTCCGAGAGCTCGATCGACCATCCAAAGATCAAATTAGACTTGTCGAAGACCTCTTGGGACCCACGATGATCACCTGGCTAGCGCATTGTTTGGCAAGATTGTGGTCAGGAACCACAAGGTAGTCATTCATACGAGAATGATCAGAACAAGCTTGATGGTCGTTTGGAGAACCGTCGTAGGATTATTTGGCCTACGGGCCAAGTCTCCGAACTTGATGTGGCTCCCCGGCCCAGNGACTTAGCCCGTGAGCCAACTTGGCCATTTGGCCCCCGAGCCAAGTTAATCAATTTGCTCGCAGGCTACACTCGATTACTTGGCTCGCGGGACGTTGTCGTGAGCGTGTCTGCGCGAGCAAGTTTGGTCCATCGAGTGATTTGTACTGCGATTCGTGCCTTGTTGACCGTGGGATCCACGATGGTCTTAGCTTGTACATTTGTCTCGATGGATATGCATTGCAATCGATCGATGGTCGAATTGCAATGCTCGATGGTATGGATGGATATCCAAGTCGTGGGTCTTAGCCGTTAACTGTGTTATGCTATCAATCTTCGGGGGTGGAATCCAACCCCCACACGAGGTTGATCACCTAGAATCTAGATCATAGGTTAATTATTATACATGAAAGTGTTAATATTTTCTTGAATAAATTTTAGAAGAGCAAGCTTTCTATTCACAAAGGAACATGGTTTAGAAAGTTTGTGAACAACTGAATCTAGAATTAATGAATAATTAATTCATTAAGATTCACAAAAAAATTTGAATTATAAATTAAAAAAATTAAAATATGGAAATTTTTAACTTGCAAAATGAAACTAATTTGAAGAAATTAAAATACTTTGATATAGAAAATTCATGTTAGTGTAATCATTTGTGTTGTTTGTGATTAAGAAATAATTTTCATGTTAACCCATTTATGAGAGAATTTTTTATATCAAATTTCTCTTTTTCAAGAAAACATGGACAAATGTTTTTCCAAAAATTATATTATAATTGCTTCTAGATAATAAAATGATATTAAAATATATAGTTTTCTGCAAAAATTAAAAAAAATATATACTATCTTTTAAAAAAAAAAAAAAATTTCCTTTTCTTAAATTTTAGAATTGTTTTATAATATTCCCCTTTTAGAAATTTTGGGATTTCCTTAAATTAGTTTGATTTTGCAAATTAAAAATTTCAATATGTTTAAATTCTTATGTATAATTCAATTTTTATTTTCGTTGAAGTTTAGATTTGGGGGGGGGTTCTAGATATTTAACAATTTATTTGAGATTTAGTAAGATTTTTAGGAAATATATTATCATTAAATATTAAAATAATAATAATTTTAATATTAAATATGAAAAATAACGGACGTTAACTTTCCGTTAGGTCGAGATTGTTAAATGGTCAAAATAGTTTGTTGAAGTATTGAAATGGGTAAAACAATTAGTTGAAGTAGGGAATTAGGCATTAGAAAAGTTTGGATAGTAAAAAACTTATCCAAATTTAGGTGGAGTATTATTAAAGAATTTTTCCATTATTTACTTGAAACTCCCCTTTGTTCTAGAATCTAAAATTAGTTGTGTGATTTATTTGTGTACATGGATTCAATCCATAAATACTATAACGTATTTAGTGTGCACTTGCAATTAAAACTATAGGGTAAACAGCAACGTAAACTAGTTTTGACAAAGGGTGACCCATCTGATTATGGCTCAATGTATATGTTTTATCCTCCTTCACTGTAAACACAAATGCAGATGTTGCCATCTCAATTCCATGAAATTATAAAGTTCATACTCCTTTCCTATCCGTTACAATCATTGTCTTCGAAGTGCGTACCTAAACCACAAAGATATGATCAACCATTATCTACCAAACCTAAGAACCAATTAAATATATACTCACACATATTTAAATAAACAAAAGCAAAGAAAAAATATAGATTAAGAAGATGCTTAATCAAACTATTCACTAATCATAATCTTCAAAATCTCATAAACTAAGGGTTTTTTACACTTATAACAAAGAGTCAAAAAGTTGTAAAATTTTAAAAGTGTTAAAGGATAAAAGAAATCATCTCTTAGCTTAAATAGTAAATTTTGATCGATAAAATAAAACCTAATTCAAAGTGATAATCTCCACCACTTTCCCAAGCTTCCACATGGGATATAACCCGTGATAAGATGTGATTTGATTTGACAGATTTTGCTCCATTGGTTGCTTTGACAGATTTTACTCCTTTGGTATATTAAGTTTTTTGGCGAGTTTTTAGTATTCTTCATCCCGGCCACTTCCACCCAAGATATATGGCATGGAAGTTCACTGCCCCCTTGTTGTTTCGTTATCTTCACATGCCAGAATGACATGTCTCACTAAATCAGACATAATTCTTCCACTATATATCAGAATGAGTTAAATTCAAGGCCAAAATGCAACTAACTTAATTTCCCATCTGGCTTCATAATTGCCGATTGTTTCATTAATTAGAAGACTTTCATTACATACAATCTTTTAGGACATTCCAAATAGATTTTGCATTATCATTCTACTTATTTACCCTCAAAAGTGCATCTTTCATTTTATTCAGTATGATTCCATCCCACAAAATACTCCAAAACATCTACATGGCTCCATTTAAAACACTATAATAGGATTAAACGATTACTAATACACCACTTAGAGTTAGTAATCCAGAACTTGATTTTGAAAGATCTAATGTCCATTCTCGGAGTAGCAATTGATTTCTTAAACATCATGACTAGTCTAGGGACTGAAGGGAAGGTATGACAAGTTTCTCTATGGGTTAACCTGGACTCTACTAAATTAGACCGGCTAAGCCTGACCATAAGGATAGTTACACTTTCGTGATTTCAAGCTATATAGACTTTTTAGAAAACTTGCATAGTTACTACCCTGAATAATTCGAACCATGAATCTCTGATACAATTCCAAACTTCCTAATGCTTTTATCATCTGATTAATCTCACGTTTTATTTCTATTTTAGTTTTTGCAGACAACAAACGATCGAATACTATTCATGTGTTCGACCAAAAGGCGCTTCAATCGATCGAATTGCTTCTGCACTCAATTGATCCATCACCAAAAACCTTATATTTTTCTTAGCTCGAGAACTCGGACGTGCTACTACATACACTGCTCCCTATGGATTCGACCCTAAAGTACTATTGCGAGACATGTGCGCTTGCAGTAACATTTTGGGTGAAAACTTAATCTCTATCGGTATACGTTAAGCAACTTGTATTAAACGTTTATAATGAATATTAATAGTTGTGTCAAAAGATAAAAAGTCAGGTAATGAAATCCTATGAAAATGGTCTTTGATTTTTTTTTTTTTTTTTTGAAATACCAAGAGGTTCTGGGCCTAGGCCCGTACATCCCCTCAGGCCCAGGACCAGAGCATGTTATATGGTCCCGTCCCAAGAGCCACTCGAACCGACGACCTCTAGGCTTTGCCTGAGATCTTTACCAGTTGAGCTATTAGCTCTTGGTTGGTCTGTGATTTTACTCTTGAAAAAAGCTTTGCATGTGTCTGATTTTAGTAAGAGAAACAAAAGATTAAAAGTGGGGAAATCTTGGATAAAGCTACACATCGCTTCTCCTGCTCTATATTCACTTTTGATTAATGGCTTGGGACAATTTGTATCTTCCGGCAGATGGCCAGTGACCCAAGTAAACGATATCAGTTAAATTATTCATATAATCTCCTCTTCTAGCTAAACTATAAAAAAGGCCCTCTGTCTGTTTTTTTATTCTTATTATTTTCAATAACAATAAAAAGATAATTTTATTAACATCAAAATCATGAAACAATAAAATTGTTTGGTGTTTCTCATTGACACAGTGTTAATATGAAACACAACATCGTTATTTTGCATTTGTGAACCATGTTTTTCAACTCAGCCCTAACAACTCCACTGTGCGTGTTGCTCATCTTGGCAGAATCTGTTTTCATTCCAAAACTGAAAAGATATGTAATACCCTTGAACTGCAGCATGATAAAAATTCAACAACGACCGATACTTTTTAAAAAGTTACCCTGACTAACTCTTAGTGTGCATCACTATGAGAGAATCAGTAAGCAAACACAAAATTAAAATCCTTACTTTGTAGATTTTTTTTCATGTCGTCTTAAAACCTAAAGCAATGTTGTTTCCATCTTGTGCAAAACTCTACTTGTGTTTTGCTGCACTAACGACTATAACATGACGTCTTCAGCCATGCGTTTTACAGTTACTTGATTGGTTTTGCTATTAGTCTATGGTTTAAATCAAACATCTCTGACCTTAGTGGACCTTATGGTGTGCCTGTCAAAATCAAATAGAAGAAAAAAATAATGTAAAAGACGATAAACGATAGGAAGAAGAATCATAGTTCCTTTTGGTATTCATGTCAGGGGAAAATGTAACGGTTTCTAAGATCGATTTAAGAGATCGTGAAAACATGGAAGTTTTAGATGTGGAATTTATGTCCTTAATTACTATTTTTCCGTTAATATATATATTTTTTCTTTTTATCAACCACACAATAATAAATCATGGTTCAGAAAAATTGGGTGTTCATAAAGGTGAACCATTATAATCTTTTTTTAATAAACATACGCGCGGAATGTGTTAATTTTATTTATTTCATTTGATTTGTTCTTGAGA
>OVAP01003682.1:0-16101 GCA_900406295.1 Aurinia saxatilis
GGTATATGTGATTAAGGGTAGATTTTTTTGGGTATATGTGATTAAGCCCCAGAAATCATATAGGATGTGAATTCTCATAACTCAAAAACATTAAAGCCAAAAAAATAAATCGAAGTCTCATAAATTTCAAATATATACAAGTTTTAAATCAATAAAATAAATTTAACTGCATTAATTATCGAGTACATAAGGGAAAATTTCAAAAATACCATTTTACTCTACCCTTTTCACAAATACCCTTTTTGTTATTTTTGAAAAATATATTAGTTTCAATCTAAATTACCATTTTTAATATTTTAAAATATTCTATAATATTTAATAGGATGGTAGGGTTTAGAATATTTTAAAATATTCTATAATATTTTTTTGGTTATTTTTTAAAATATATTAGTTTCAATCTAAATTACCATTTTTAATATTTTAAAATATTCTATAATATTTAATAGGATTGTAGGGTTAAAACCCTAAACCCTAAAATTATAAACCTTAAAATGGTTTGAATCCTTAATAAATCAAAAACTCCTAAAATATAAATCCGAATACCTCAAACATGAACCCAAATAGTCACTAAAACACTAAACGCTAACCCTACAAGATTTAAGCCCTAAATTAAACCTTAAATCAACTTTAAATCCAGAAAGGGTAGTTTTGAAAAGAAAAAGAGAAGTATTTTTAAAAGGAGCTTGAAATGGACATTTCTCACAATTTTTCTACATAATGAGTCTAGTTTTATAAATGATTTTTTGAATGTCAGTGTAAGTGATAAAACCCTGAACTACGGTTAACCATGAAACCATCTCATATATCATGTAAAATCTGCCATTCAAACTAACCCATAACCATACATTATTATTTGGACATAAAAATGCAAAGTTCAAAAGGGGCCAAATCAATGTTGGACTAGTCTAACTAATCCATCACATCCCTAACTCTTTTTTTTTTTTTTTTCAACCATCACATCCTTAACTATAACCTCTTTGCATCTAGGGAATAATTTACAACTTCGCCCATTAAAATATAAATTAGCAAATGTATTCACAAATTAATTTATCTAGTCTTTATTAATATTTTGATTTCAGAATTTTGAAAACCAAAAGTTATATTTAAATAAATTTTTTTAGCTTAGTCTGGAGGTTGTGTCAGTGCCATCACTGTACCATCACTGTACCATCACCTGCATTTGAACCCAACATAATGCTTAACTTTTAACAATACGATGATTCATGGATGAAACACATAGTAATGATATCAGAGCTATGGCTTTCGTAATGTTAGAGAGAATCATTGTTTATGATTGTTTGTTTTGAATGTTCTGGAAAACAAATCCTCAATATGTCTACTTCTAATCCTACTACTCTCGACACTCAATTTGCAATTTTTACTTTTCCTAAAAGCAAAATTCGTTCATCTTCATCTTCGCCTACATCCTCTCCAAAGATCGATTCATTATACGAAACCGAATATATTTCAGGAGATCAGCTACGAGAAACCACCCTTCCTTTGGTAAATCCATATGATCACTTCGCCAGAAAACCCAGCACCTTTTCTATTAGAGGTTTTTGAGAGCTTATAAAACCATCCAACAGAAAGGTCATGGAATATATCCAGTCTAGCAAATTCTCGTCCGGCCAAATCCCTGCCACCGAAGAAGAGCAGTTCATATCTCTCAACATTCCGGAGAACATGGCAAGATTATGGAAGCAGCTGGGATATTCCCATCTACACTTTGGAGTTGTACGTCTTGGTCTAACCCTACATGCTCGTAAAGGTTTACCAGTCGTAGCTCGCATCGCTTTGCTTGATTTGAGATTAAAATCTTATCAACAAGCTTGCATCGGAACAGTTCAGACAACATTAAATACAGGAACAGTTTTCATAACACTGTTTCCAAACTTTAATGTTTCACTCAACGACAAGAACCTACTCAAGGCGCTCAAGGTCCAATTACAATTAATTGGAGCACATATGCACGAAGAAAGTATACAAGCAACACTGCACCATCAAATTGTATACAGAGTTCAAGACCATGCACTAGATCTTGCACTACCTTCATATGAAGAAGTATTATGTCTTGAAGTCACATCAGCTTCACAAGCACCGAGCAACGTCCAAATCCCACGACAAATTACTAGAGAGGAGTTAATTCGTCGATTACCAGAATCTTGGATAACAAGCTATGAAAAACTACACCAAGCTTCACAAGCACCGATCCAGACATCCGACGTCAGCTTTCATTCATGAAGTGACGGAACAAAAGAAATCAAGTTTGAAAAACCAAGATCATCCTCGTTTCGAAAGCAACTGTTCATCCAATTTTCTCTACAAATTGATGAGCACGAATTCTACGGACTGTACAAAGAATAGATTCTTAAACCAATTGAATTCTATCAAGATGGAACGGTCTTATATCCCTTCAAAGATGAAACAGACATCAATATTTTTATGTATGTTTTTGTACAACATGTCAAGAAGTGGAGTACGAATCTGACGAAGAGAAACGCCAAAGAAGAAGAAAAAATAAAGATCCACTCTATAGAAGATATCTTAAAGGCGATCCTACTGTAGGACCACTAGGCGATGGAAGATACGACTTTATAGTCTGATATTCGGAAGGAAAGGAAGAACCAAAGATCATGAGAAAAGGTTCTTAATTGGCAAACGGAGAATGCATTATCCCAAAATCAGCTGTTATCGACCATAAATCGAAAGGTTGATTAGCTCAACGATGGATATAGCAAAAGACTAAGCAGTCTCCAAAACTCAATAACTGAAATCCATGGAAGACTCAATGGCCTTCATCATGAAATGATGACAATGGCACAACACATGTTAGTCAATACATCCAATTTTCGAAACAAAAAAGCCGAAATGGCGATCCTCAAAAGTCAACTCAAAGNCCAACTCAAAGATCTTCAACGGAGCCTAGAAAGTATGGTTCAGCAACGAAGTCAATCAAATACGTACTTCAATCCCCTTGGAAGTATGTCGTCAGATATTCCCATGTTCCAAGGATCTTACTCCCAAGGGTTTCTATCCGGATATCAAGATTAAAAACCAAAAGCACCTCTTACAGGGNATAAAAGGAAAGGTAAAGGCATTGGAATGATCAAATTCTCGATGTCCAGTCTACTAGACACCATCAGCAAAACTGTCGACAAAAAAGCAGAAGATACACGCACCCAAGATAATACCTCCAAGTCAATCGCCATCATCAAGCACTTTTCGGACTCATGCTCCAGCTATTACAATGATGATACGGATGAAGATTCCATTTCAAGCGTCGATAAGGAATCTTTACCACGACAATTGGTCATCAACGAAGGAGAAGGAACTTCTAACCCCAAAAAGGAGCCTGATATAAATGAAGTTTTTTCAGAAGAAAATGGAGTACACTCCGCTCAGACAGCAAGAGATGCCACCAAGACAGTTTGCTTCTAAGGTCATGACATTCACATTCGATGACATTCCTTTTGAAAAATGGAATGAACGTCTCGATGAATTTCATGCATGGATAAATTTTGAAGCCCTAACATCCCCTTTAGAGCTTGTTATACGACAATTCATAGCAAGACTCTCGGGAGCACTCAAGGAATGGTGGAACTCATTCGGTGAATACAGACAACATCAAGTTTACCAAACAACGATACCGTTACTCTTGGGAGAAATTCACAGAGAATTCATCGGTACACCAACCCACCTAAAAGAAAAACTTCAAGAAGAATTATTCACAGCAAAATGTTGCTCGTTAAAGAAACGAGATCTGGCTAAACATTTTGAGAGGCATACACAAAGATACTATGCGCTCAACGGTCTTAACAATCCCAGTTTGAAGCTTGTTTATCTCTCCTCCATTGAAGCCTATTTAAGTCAACAAACAAAGCTCTATATTAGAGACCAAGGGCAGATAATCGAAGAAATCTCAATAGGTCAAATCCAACAATACGTCTTCCGGACGCTAGACAAGTTATGCAAGCAGAAAGAATTTTGGATGGAGTTCATGGATAAATCAAAACAACTATCAAGAATATGTTCTCGACCAGATCTATCTATCAAATGTTCAAAATCCAAGAAAAGCTGCTCGTGTAATACCAAAGGCAAGCATCACAAATTCAGAAGATCGCCCCAAAACAAATTCAACAAGTTCAAGCGCAACCGATTCTTTAAAAAGAAAAGAAGCTTCAAGAAAACAACAAGGTATTTCCTATGTCGCAAGGAAGGACATTTTGCGAAGAATTTCCCCAAAAAGTGAGAGAATAAAAAGCAGTATCTCATCAACTCGATATCCAATATAGCGCCAGATATAGATCTTGACAATCATGATCTCGAATCAGTTCTTTTATACGACAGTGACGATAAAGATGTCATCTGTGGTTACTCAGATTACGATAACTCTTCAACATCATCATCATCAGAAGAAAAGGAATATTGTTAAAAAATTTCTCAGGCGCCACAACAAGACGTGATACAAATGTCACATCTGCCAATTACTATCTTCGACCCAGCAAAAAAGGAAAAGTCCATTCATGCCATTGCATTTATCGACACAGGAGCTCATACAACAATAATGAATCAAAAAATTATCCCGTCTTCAATGTGGTTTCCACACCAGC
The DNA here is from genome assembly GCA_900406295.1 of Aurinia saxatilis. Classification (NCBI taxonomy): domain Eukaryota; kingdom Viridiplantae; phylum Streptophyta; class Magnoliopsida; order Brassicales; family Brassicaceae; genus Aurinia; species Aurinia saxatilis. The sequence continues at coordinate 4,611 of OVAP01003682.1, forward strand.
AAGAGTTTCGTATCGCAAACGCTGGCTCACTGACTGTCAAACTAAAGTCAAAATTAATCACTATCGAGCTCTTCCCAAAGTGCTGAATCACAACAGAGGTACTCGGTTCATCAGCACCAGGAAAAGACCTAATATTAGGTTGGGATACATATTACGCTCTAAAGAAAAAATTCGATATATCCATTGAAGCAAGAGGAATGAGGTAGAATACCCTGTTCAAAGCTTTTACAACCATACCCCACCTATTCTCAGTTGAAGCATCAGCAATTCATCATTTCAACAAAATTAGAGAAGAGATTACCATAATCTCCTGTGCGGATTCTCATACAGATTTCCTTCAAAAATGCAAAAACCACTGTGGTTAAACTCAGAGTTCTTTGTTTCATTGCCTATCAAGGAAATGTTCACACCACTCCAACAAAATCAAGTCACGCAGGAATGCCACCAGCATTATTGCAACAAGCAAATGAAGAATGCGACCAACTATTAGCTCAAAAGGTTGTTTCAGAGACAAATTCACCATGGGCATGCAAGGAATTTTATGTTAACAACCGCGCTGAACAAGCAAGAGGAAAGCTTTGATTAGTCATCGACTACAAGCCGCTTAATCAATATCTACAGGATGTCAAGTTCCCTCTACCAAACAAAAAGGCTCCCCTGCAACATCTTCAAGACGCAACAATATTCTCAAAGTTCGACTTGAAGTCAGGTTTTTGGCAACTTGGAATTCATCCTGATGAAAGATATAAGAAAACATTCTGCCTACCTAATCACCATCTTCGATGGAATGTCCTACCATTTGGGTTAAAGACTGCTCCATCACTGTTTCAACAAGCAATGCTAAGGATTTTCAAGCCTCTCATTCATTCATCCTTAATCTATATTGACTACATCCTACTGTTCTCCTCAAACAAAGAAGAGCACGTCAAGTCACTCAAACAATTTCAAGCTATAATAAAAGAATATGGAATTATGCTCTCGGCAAGAAAAATGATCATAGCCCAGCCCAATATTGAATTTCTCGGAATGCAAATAACTAATGGATGATTTACACCACAAGCCCATCTAGCTACGACGCTCCTCGATTTCCCCGACGAAAACCTCACAAAGAGACAAGTTCAACAATTCCTTGGAGTAATCAATTACGTAAGTGATTTAATCCCGCAACTTTCGCAAATGACAAGACCTCTCCAGAAAATGCTGAAGAAGAATCCACCACCATGGACGATACGAGAAACCGAAGCAGTCAAAAAGCTAAAGTTGGAAATACAAAAGCTGCCCCCTTTAAAGATTCCCTCTACCGGGACACGCATTCGGCAGACTGATGCGGGTAATAAATATTGGGGAGCCATACTGTTCGAACAGACAAATGGGAAACATCTAATATGTGGATACAAAAGCGGACGCTTTAAAGATTCGGAGATGCATTATCACTCCACGTTCAAAGAAATTTTAGCGGTCAAGAAAGCTATTGAGAAGTTCGAGTTCTACCTGATAGGACATAAGTTTCGCATCGAAATGGATATGTCTTCTTTCCCTAAGATGTTACAATTTAGACAAAAGATGGTCCCACATCAGCAATTATTATGGTGGAATGAATGCTTCTCAAAATACGATTTTGAGTCCTTCTATTTAAAGGGCACTAAAAATGTCCTTGCCGATATGCTCAGTAGAAACCCACCAAGAGAAATTCATATGATGGCAAGCTCAAGCTCAACCACATCCAAAAAGAGTTACTACGACTTCGAAGCAAACATGCCTGAAGAAGCCCATAAGTTCGTCGAAGAGAAAACATTGCACGAATATCTTCAGCAACGAATCTTCTTCTACCAGTCCATTATCATTTCAAGGTATGGACTTGACAATCATTTCATCCAACCAATGGGGATCCATCCCGACTATCCGTTCGCTCACCTCTGCAGAATCGAAATGGCCAACATACCAGAAGAAGTTCTTTGTTTCCTTTGGTTTCTCATTTATGTGTATTCCATTGGCAGCACTCTCGACATATAATGGTTATATCAATACCTCAACACTCAACATGGTCCAAAAGATTGTCTCACAACTTTCTTAGCATGGTTCGCGCCATCAATCGGATAGTGTAGAAAGCTAAGAAGATCCGCGAAGGCAACATGATTTTCATACAAGAAGCTCAAAAAACAAGGAAGCCGAGGTCCCAATCCCTTTTTCAACCCTCACTCGATTTACTTCTTTCATCGACCTTTGTAGATTAACACACGATCCAACAAACTTCATGCTCTACCTACGTTAATCCATCATAAAGACTATCAAAGAGGGATTCGCCCGGATTTCAATACACGCAACAACAAAACATACGAAGAATTCCAGATGCATGCATTTCGCCTCAACAATGCAAGGCAAAATTTTGCCATTCCCTACACCCCCAATTGTTACTATTATCCAATAGACTACCAAATGACCCTCGATAAAGACTTACAGTATTGGATGGAAGGACGTAATATGCGTCCAAAACCAATAAAGCGACCCGCCCCAGCAATAACAGAAGAAGAGCAATCAACTCGAGGTTATCAACTAGAACAAGAATCAACTCAGGACAATCAGCAAGAACAGGACCAATCATCCCAAAATCTTACGCTGGAGTATTTCCAGGACGCACAGGACCCGGATGACGAGATGAATATTGACGAAATCGCCAAGAAATTCAACATCAAAGACGATTTTGAAGAACCGGAGATAGAGTATGAATGCCCAGGAGATCAACCCGGCTGTTGTGCTTACCATATCATCAAGTTCGAAATGGAGCACTAAGACGACTTTCTTACGTATAAGAAACTCCCTACGCAATAATATGTTTGTCTAATAATATGTATGTGTGTTTAAGTACAATAAGCGATTATAATCGCATAGATTATAATGGAGTGATGCAAGCGATGATGTCATCCTTGTGATCGATGAGGTAAACGCTTACATCAGCGCATTTAATTTCTCCCCTATAAATATGTGTGTATCCCTTGTAAAAGACCATTTAATAAATTCTAATAAAACCTCTCTCTACTTTCTCTTAAAAAATGTGTTTCTAAATTCTCTCTAGTTTTCCAAGACTTTTTTAACATCATTCATAAACCTTGGTTCCTTTTGTGGGGGTCGGATTCCACCCCGTCAAGGTTTACGCTTAGAAATAATCCCGAAGTATTTTCCTAGCTGATGAGCAATGTTCATCAGCCTAGCTGAAAATACTAACACTCGGAAAATGCCTAGCTGGATTTCTGCCTAGCTGAAATCCATCGCAATCAGAACTTGCCTAGCTGGATTTCTGCCTAGCTGAAATCTTGCCTAGCTGGATTTCTGCCTAGCTGAAATCCATCGCAGTCAGAACTTGTCTAGCTACATTTCTGCCTAGCTGAAATCTTGCCTAGCTGAAAATACTTGTTCATATTTTCCTAGCTGGATTTCTGCCTAGCTGAAATCCATCACGATCAGAACTGGCCTAGCTAGATTTCTGCCTAGCTGAAATCATACCTAGCTGAGAACGCTAGTGCAAAAAATGCCTAGCTGGATTTTTTGCCTAGCTGAAAACCCAACTTGTCAAAATGTCCTAGCTGAAAATCATGCCTAGCTGAAGTACAAGATCGCAAATATTCGACGACTAGCTGAAGTGAATGACGATACTTACGACCAAATGACTAAATGTTGGCGAGAAGCGTGAGGTCCGACCCAAGCTCGAGACCCAACCCAAGCTAAGATGGAGATGACCGATCCGACCCGGGCTACGATGCGGGCCGACCTGGACCTTCGACACCAGGTGGGCCGACCTGGAGCCCTCCTCGCAACGTGGGCCGAGCTGACTCCTCCATCTCACGACGGCCCGACCTGACTCGTCCAACACGTCTCGGGCCGAGCCGACCTGGATCTCCCGATGGGACGAGCTGAACTCCCTTCGGCACATCTCGGGCCGAGCCGACCTGGATCTCCCGATGGGCCGAGCTGATCTCCCCTCGGCACATCTCGGGCCGAGCCGACCTGGATCCTCTGTGGGCCGAGCTAACCTCCTCAACGTATCATGGGCTGAGCTGGAGCCTCCTTCTCCCGGTGGGCCGAGCCGAGCTGAGTGTCCGTCGGGAGAAAACGGGCCGAGCTGGACCTCAAGGTGGGCCGAGCTAAATCCCTCGATGGGCCGAGCTGGATCTCGCATCATGGGCCAAGCTGGCCTGCTCTCGTCACACAGTGGGCCGAGCTCGCGACAGTTAACTTACTAATGCAGTCAAGATAGACATGAATCGTGAAGCGGATCTAAGCGATAAGGAAGGAAATTGAAGATAAANTTCAGCAATAAAGCATAAACACTTTAACATTTTCTCGCATCCGTTAATTCATTTCCATAGAAAGTTACGATCCCTAAAAGTTACTTTACAAGTTTTGGTTGTGAGAATTTCGGCTCTCACACCTTTCTATCATTCGGAAGTCGCTATTCTACTCCAAAGCTATGAATTAGTTTTTGGTTCATCAACACGACTCTGTCAACACGACTTTCGTGGGGAGATACATATTTTAACGGTGGTTTAGCAAACCAATGACCGGAGGTGCCTGTTATTGTTTTTTATACTTGGATTGTATCACCTTTGTCTGTCAATAAGATTATGTCAATATGATGATTCACGGACAAAACATATAGTAATAATAATCGTTTATTGTACTTAAACACACATACATATTATTAGACATATATTATTGCGTATGAAATTTCTTATAAGTAGGGAAGTTCCATTTCGAACTTTTCCTATCCCGTGGTGTGGGTGGGATTAGTCTCACTGTATGTAAGAGAAAGAGAGTAACGTGGGTTTAGTCCGTGTTGGGTTTGAAATTTTTCCTTTTGTGGGGTTGTAATTCCCTCTTGTTGGGTTAAACACTTCAAAAATAATTAAAAAATATATTTCCCTAATAGCGAGAGTAGGAAAAGAGATAGTGGATAACTTTGAGTGGGGTAAAAGTGGGAAAGTCGTCGCTTTGAGTTGATCCAGTTTGCAAAATCCCAGCCATAAATTTTCATTGCTCTAAACTGTGAGCCGCCCAGTCCCAGATCAAAGAAGCAATGTCACTCTCACTGGTTCAAGCCGCTTCAGTATCCTACTTGAGATCCCAATCAAAGATTCCGACTCTCTTCGACCTCAAGCCCTCTAGTTTTCTTCTTCAAAAGTCCATCTTTCCTGCGTCCAAGATAACCCTCCACCGAATTTTTCACTACACTTCGAACCAAGTCTCAAATGGGTCTGCGCGTGCTTCCCTGCTTGAGACCCCTGTCTTATGGGCTGGTCGAATCTGTGTCTTCTACGCCCTCGTCAAAGCTGGTTTAGCTGGATCCAAGTCTAACCCCATCGTTTCTGGTTAGTCATTTGATCTCTACGGTTGTTCAATGCTTTGCTTCTTGTTTTGATTGTATTGGATTACTCTTCTAGGGCTAGAAACTGGCGGTCTTGATGTTGAAGATGGTGGTGGGGATCTGGGTTTCTCCAAGTGGCTTCAGAACATTAAGGGCAAACCAGGTTAGTTTTCTATGTCCAATTCTAGAGCTATGTTTGTGGGGGTCTGTAGATTCAGCTATGAGACATACCTGATTCTAACTAGCTTCGGTGTTGAGTATATTATACGCTCAGACAAGGATGCAGCTGATAAGAGGAAGCTAGTGAGCAAATGGCATCCGACCACAAAGGGAACACTTAGAAGGAACTACAGAGTACCTTCCAAAGGCGAAGGAAACCGTATGCTTAAAGCCATTGCGTCTCTTCTCTCAGATGATGACCACTTTAGAGATGCAACATCTCACAAGGTAACAAAGCCCTTATATAATAATCCCGCTCTGTGTTCCGCTAAAGAACCAAGCTGAGAGACTCTTGCAGGGTTGTCAAATACGGCGGGAGAGTGCACACGGTCAAAGTGTATGTTGCAACAATGTCAGAGCTTTGTTTGATGAGTTACCCACGCCACATTTGGTGGTTGAGATCACACCTTTTCCAGCTGGCCTGCTTACAGAGATTGATTACCTTAAGGCGGAGAAGCTGGAAAGGGTTCTTAGGTCAGGCCCCAACATTTGAAACCTGTCAGTCAGAGAGAAAGGGAGCCGCATGTGTCAAAATCTGGATTCTGTAAATACTCTACCCATGGCTTATTAGGCAAACGTTCAAATGTTCTGAAAGCTATGGACATGTTAGTTTTTTGTCAAGCATATGTTATTGTGGTGACTAAAAATTGTTTCAAGAGTTGTACGTAGTGGCAAGCGATCAATATTTCAAAATCATCATTGCACAAGATTTATTTGTACTGACGATTGTATAAAATAGTTGAAAGCCACAATAAAAAGGAATGCAGCTAATTCCAAAGGCATTTATACACCAGAAGTGGCTGATGGGACCCTCTCACGAGATCCTCCACTTCTTATAAACATCAAATGCAAAAAAAAGCATTGGTCAATGGCACTGAAAACCGATATGAGTAAAACTTACAATCGAATAGAGTGGCTACCCCAGAAATATGGCTACCAGAAACAAGTAAGAACCCCAAACAAAACGGTGAACATATGCTTTACAACTTCTGCGGGCAAAACACATCCAATATTCTCATATCCACCGAAATTGAAAAACAAAAACACTAATGGGTTAAGCATCACTAGGTGAAAAAGGGTCATAAACTTGATGCACACTAGTGTTGAACTGGTGGTGAATCTGTGGTTGGCCACTCGGGATCAGGTTATCATGATGAAACACTGGTCTTGGAGGGAAATGAGCGGAACGCTGCGGAAATTGAGCTCCAGGGAAGTTCCTAGACACCATCTGGGGCAATGGAGGCCCAATGTTCTGCACGATGGAAGATCTCACATTACCATGAAATAGTGGAGGCGGGTGGTTCAGGGTTTGATCCATCTGCCTACCGAAGTGCTGTGATCTTATAAAATTTGGACCAAAATGTTGTGAGGCTGGAGTAACGGATGGGGCTGAAAATGCCAGATGAACTGATTGAGAGCTGGGTCTAGGAGATATCTGTGAAATGTTTGATTGTTGTGGAAGGTAACCGAAATCTGCGTGAAATGGTCTCGGAGCTGAATTTGTTGGAGGATGTACGGTAGGATAACTAGGAACAGAACCAGCAGGCCTGCTAGCTATATTTGCTGACATTGACATGGGACGCAGAGAACCACCAGGAGCATATTCTGCTCGATGTTTCAGATTGATACTCGAGGGAAAGGGAATTGATGGTAGTTCCGTACCTGGCTGGTGAGCTACCGGATGTGGACTGAAGTTAGGAACTAGAGGCCGTACTGATTGGGCCATGTGGTTTGAGCCTATGTCTGGCAACAGTGTTGGTCTAAATACACTGCTAGGTACAGGTTGGGAAGTCGATAGGGCTGACAGCCTCATAGTAGAACGTGGTCCCATTGGTTGTATCTGACTGCCAGAATATGGAGGTGCGGTTGAAAAACCTAGCTGAGCTACTGATCCTTGTGGGGCAACCCTGGAATATGAGAACAAATCTGGTGGACGGGGAACTAGAGAATCAGGAAGTAATGATGCGTTATGAGGATTTGGAAGGGGTTGCTGAGCAAAAAGAGGATTAAGGTTCATAGAATTGGTTGGCCTTTCATTGTCCTGGATACGATTACCAAAACTTGGCGCAGAGAGATTAAGAGGTGGACCAAACGGAACTTGACTTGAAGCCAATGGATAAGAGGAACCACGATTTTGGACTTGGCTTTGTGGAGGTTGTACAGAGCTATCGGTTCGCTGGTCAGAGCCTGGGTCTGTAGTACTCACGTTGCTGTTGCCTGGAATGGTTGAAATCACTTCAGATCTGGAAGATGTAGCAGCACCAGCTCCTGTATTTCCCTACAATAAAAAAATGATAGATATTAGAACCATTTGGAAAACTGAGACTTCAAATGCCAAATGCTATCTCGTACTTTTGAACTCTCTAACAGAAGTTTTAGAAGCTCACAGAAACTGAAGAGATAAGCAGCTCAATTACAGCAATAGCTGCATCCACTTTTTCGTAAGTGTCAGATGATATCTGAAAATATAACTCTTTCCACAGTGTGTGGATCTCATTTTCATCTGAGGGAGAGAGTTCAACCTGCGCATAAGAAGAAATATCTGATACAATAAACCATTGCACTAAGAATACTGAGAAATTCCAAGAACCAGCATGGAGAGGCAGAACAACAATAATAAGTCTGTTATGGTTATTTGGTGACAGTTTATTTAAAAAAAGTTTACCTTTTCTCCTCCTGTTTTAGTACCAAAAATTTGTACTCTGGCTCCAGTCTCCTGTTCCCATAATGAAACCACTTTTTAGTGCGTATACAAAGAGGAAATGTGAGAAAGAGACACTATATGATTATAAAAGGCAGATAAAGGGACTGGAGCTGCGAATATTGGCGATCACTTTTGCAGGGGCTTACTTTCTGGAGCCGCTTCAGAGTATCACCTTGGGGACCAAATATGCGACTAAGAAAGCTGAAATGAGAATGTTCTTTGACCTGCAGAAGCACAGGTCCGTAGATTATCAGGTTCGGAGAGCTGGGTTGATACATGACTTATAAAAACAGAACCCATGAGATGTTGTACAGGTAAAACGATAAGAGAAAAAAATGGTGGGAGATTAGGTAAAGATCATTGAAAGTGCTTATACTAGTAGTAAACCATTCTTCACACGGATTTAAACGAAAGAGGAATAGCATTTCAATGCTCTCCTAAGATACTGCATGAGCTCTCTGTGAAACAAATCTATACAGTAAGAACTTACATGGATGGGCAACGTAGCTTCTTTGAGCAATGGTTTATAATCAGGAGGAGCCTTGTACCTAGGATTCAAGTCGAGTATCTCACCTAGAAGAAATGAGGAATGTATAAGTCAGTGAAGGAGGAAGCGAAAGGAAGGAGGAAAACTGAACATACCAATTGCTTGGCGTTTTTCAAACTCCAGATGTTGAGCAATCTTGATGAGAGAAAACAGAGACTGAGCTTAAATAGCTAAAGAAGAGAAAGGAGGAAGCTAAACAGTGCCGAATATCACTTACATCATTATGTAAAGCAGAGTCTTCAAGAGTTCCTGATTCCAATTGCTGTGTAATTTGGTCCAGGCGTTTCTGCTCAAAATTGAATTTGTCAGGATTCAAGAATCAAGTAGAATTAATTCAATTGCAATGATCCAAGTAAGTATACCTGGTAAGCTAAAACCCTAGCCTTCTTCACGCTGGTATCTTGTGTAAAATCAGGGCCCCATTTGGTCTTTCTCTTCCCGAGCTTGGCGGGCACTTGCAGACGTTGAAAAATTGGGACCAATGATCCAGACAACTTGTTTTTAGGGATAACAAATCCAGACTTGGCACCGAACATTGAGATCTTCGCACCGCTACTCGATGTCATCTCCGGACGTCGTCAAGGGTTTCAAAGCGCTTCCGGGTCTACAATCTCAGGGGGCTGCCGGTGAATATTAACTCCACCATACACCTTCAAGTTTTGGCATCTTCCTTTTACAATATAATTTTCTTTATTGTTACTTGTTGATATATTATTTTGGGAAATTGTACTCAATAACTAGTTTTTGAGTCAAAATTAGTTTTGTTTAGACCCAGTTTTAATCAAAAAAATATGATACATGAATTCTCCAGATCACATTTATGTACTGTTGTACAAAAAAACAAAAAAAAAAAAAATTTAATGTACAACAATTTACAACAATTTATAAAATAAAATTTCAAATTATTTTTCTAAATGTACAACATTAATCTTATCCCCAGCCTCTTTCTGAACCACCTTCTTTCTCAAAAAATCCCAGAACTGAACCATCTTCTTTCCCCTATTTCTCTAAAAACCATATTTCTCTCGGAACCATCTCTCTGAACCATCTTCACCGTTTTACAATTCTACTTCCTAAACCATCTTCATCTCTGAACCATCTTCATCTCTGAAACCCTAACTCACACAACCCAATATCTGAACACAACCCTATTACATCCCGGATTATCTGTCTAACGGTCTCTTCTTGTTCTCTTGTTACTTCCTTTGTCCGTCTTAGGCTTCGATTGTACCCTGGGTTTATCTGTCTAACGGTCTTAGGCTTCGATTTTACCTTCTCTTTTGGTCTTAGGCTTCGATTGTATCTGTCTAACGGTCGTAGGCTTCAATTGTATTTGGATGATGGGTTTATCAATTAGGGTTTTTTTCTTGTTCCTCTTGTTCTGGGTTTATCAATTAGGAGAAGGGTTTTTTCTTGTTCTGGTTTTATCAGTTCTGGGTTTATCAGTTAGGAGATGCGTTTTTTTCTTGTTCTGGGTTTATCAGTTATCAGTTAAGAGTAAATGCGTTTTTTCTTGTTCTGGATTTTGATTGATGTTTGTTTGTTTATGTAGGTGGTGAGTCCAATTGAAAAGCTCGCATCGAAGATGTATCTATATCCTGTTCTGGTTTCTTGTTCCTTGTTCCTCTTGTTCTGCGTTTTTTCTTGTTCCTCTTGATCTATATACAATTAGGAGAAGATGTATCTATAGCCAACTTTATATCCAACTTTATATTCAACTGTATAACCAACTTTATATCCAACTATATAGCCAACTTTATATCCAACTTTATAGCCAACTATATAACCAATATTTGTAATTGTACATGTATTAACTATCTTTGTTGTTAACTTACAGGGTCTGTCCGTTTGCAACAAAGACCCATCTGACATGACAAACGTAGACTGTTGGGCTGATCTGTTTGATAAGGAGAAGGAGATAACTAAAGACTGGATTTTGGAAAAGCTCGCATCGAAGAGTTATGGAGATCCAACGAAGAAGCTTAAACTATGTTGTTTAATGCTCGTTGATTTTAAGACTGTTACTCCCTCTGTTTCTTAAAGAGTGTGGTTTTGACATATTTCACACAAATTAAGAAAACTATTAAATTTTCCGTTTTACCCCTATTTAATATGTTCTATTCTTTAGTTTTTGTAATTAATAAGCTTGAAAAATAGGGATAAAATTGGAAATTTGGTAATAAATCTGCATTGAAAAAGCAAAACAACACTTAAAATGAAACAAAAATTTAACTCTAAAACGACACTTATTATGAAACGGAGGGAGTATTTAAGCATCGTGACTATATAGCATACTATATAGTTAGCATACTATATAGTTAGCTATTTAGCATACTATATAGTTAGCTATTTGGCATACTATATAGTTAGCTATTGAAGTATAATGTTAATTATCCACGCGACTATATAGCATACTACATAGTTAGCTATTCAGCCAGAATACATATCCACAAAAGAACAAAAGCTATATAACCCACTATGTAGACAACTTTTTTAGCCCTGAAAGAAGATAGATGTCTACATAGTGGGCTATGATTTCTNACCCACTATGTAGACAACTTTTTTAGCCCTGAAAGAAGATAGATGTCTACATAGTGGGCTATGATTTCTTGTCAACGTACATAGCCCTGAAAGAAGATAGTTCCACCATAAAACTTTTCAA
>OVAP01003683.1:0-16098 GCA_900406295.1 Aurinia saxatilis
ATTCACTTGTTAGGCTTAGGGTTCAGTAGGTTAGGATGTTTTGACCATGGTGTCATCATGATTACATGTTCTTAGGGTCATTCTTCTCTAAGGTGTTCTTAATGCATTGTTTAGAGTTGGCCATCTTAAGCAATTGATTTAGGGTGATTTTTCATACATGAGAGTGTTGATAAATCCCTGGAATTAACCTTAAGAGAGCTAGTAGGTCGTTTCTCAAGGAGACTTGGTCATAACTTGCTAGTTGAANCCTGTCCGAGAGGTGTCGATCGACACTGATTACTTTCCAGACGTAGGCCATTCATCTGAACTGAACTTCCCAATAGCTTAGCAACCTTTTAATAGATTAAAACCCCCTCTAAACCATAGTTAGTGATAGTTTACAGTAGAAAACCTCAAAAACCAATACTTGCATTTAATTAGAATTTATTTAGACTAGTTGCATATTATTTTCGGTCTTTGTGGGATTCGATCCTTAAGTACTATAACTACACTTGCCTGTGCACTTGCAGTTAGAAATACATAGGGTAAAACTTTGTGTATCACTCAGCCACCTCAGCTGCAGCATCACCAGCACCAACATCACGACGAGCACCCCGAGGAGCAGTAGCAGAAGCAAGGACAGTTCGCGAACCTTACTTTCGAGCAGCTTCTAAACTCCAAAGCCCGTCTCGCATTACCATACAAGCTACATCCATCACGACCCCCTGGTTATCTTTGGTACGTTTTTATTCATTCAATTACGTAAATTTAATATTTATTTAAATATTAGTTCATTACTGATATAAATTCTTTATAGGTTTACGGATGACGGGATTTTCGTTACGAAGGTGCGGGAAATCATGGAGCGCGACTTCAAGGAGGTTCATCCGAACTGGTCCATGGTCCCCCCCCCCAACGTTCAGCAGCGGTGGTTCCAAAGTTTCATGGTAAAATAAACTTTTATATTTATTTTCTATAATTATAATAATTTTAATCATTAGTTAACTTTAGTAATTGAATTTTTACTATGTCTTCTATCCCAACAACAGTTTTACTAGAATCCCGCTATCACGGAGACGGTCCGAGCAGCATTCGAGAAGAAGGCTGCCGACCGGCTCCTTAATCAAGTGGCCCGATGGAAGAGCAAGTGGTTGCAGCAGGGCGACCACGCGAAGCCAGTTTAGTTCTGCCCAACAGTTTGGGCAGGAATAGTTGAGTATTGGCGGACGCCTAAGTCCCAGGGGCGGAGGATTCAGACCCAGTCTGCTAGACTCACTCCGCCTGTTCCAGGGGAGGGTCCGTCTAGACATGGATCCGGGCAATGGTCATTTCGATGGCGTGAGCGGGAAATTGTAAGTCCCAATTTTTTCCCCTTTATCATTGTTAATTACAATTGTTAAATTTATAATATTTAACTTTAACTTTCTATTTTTTCTCCATAATGCAGGCCGAGTATTAAAGGCCCCGGCAACCATAGTCGATGTTTGGGAGCAGACGTATCGGAAGTATGATGGTACTTGGTTCTTCAAGCGGGTGGAGCAGTACCGCGCGGAGATTACTTCCTGCGTGCAGGAAGTATCTTCCCAATCCTCCACCCCCGATGGCCAAGCGATCGAGGTCACGCCGACGACGTCAACCGGATTGCAACCGATACGTCTGATTTTAATTACATTTAATAAGTCTGATTTTAATTACCTATATATATATATATATATATATATATATATAATACTTATAATTTATACTTAATTCATTTATTTCATTATTTACTATAATTATTATTTTAACTTTTTAATATTTAATTATTTTTATGTACATGATCGCCTAGGTTCTCCCCCGTAAAAAAGGGAAAGTAACGTGTACCGGATCACTCCACCTTGGAGATTCGAGGGGTCCGACTCCTATCCCAGTCACAGACCCGGTTCTTCGTGCTGAGCTCGATGAGGCGCATGAACTGAATCACCAGCAGAACCAGCAGATCGCGCAATTACAGCATCGCAACGACGGGTTCGACATGTTGTTCGACTACGGTAGGACTACTGATCCTAACTTCTCGAGCCTCCTTGCCAGACACCGAGCCCAAGCTCCCGCAACTGGACCATCCACGCAACACTCGTTTAAGGAGGATAACAAGAACGAGGGCGATGATTGCTAATTTTATTTTATTTTAATTTCCATATTTTGTAAAATTTGACATTATTAATTATATATAATATATTTATTTAAAAAATAATTTTATTTTTGTAACTTTATTTTGAATTTTTTTTTTTAATTATTATAACCGTTTGTCGCAAATGCCACGCAAATACCATGAAAAGAGATCTGTCGCAAACTCGCCGCAAGTGCGACGACTACTACGCCCTCGCACTTGCGACGACCGTGGCTACCGCAAATTCCACGCAACCCTCTCCGTGAAAATTCATGGTAATCTGTCTAAAATACCTCGGAAATATATGCGACGAATTTGCGTCTGACCTCCCCGGGCGTCCACATCTGTCGCAAAACTTTTGAAGGAGATGCAACTCCGCGTCCTCCTCCTAGCAACATCGTCGCAAGCCTTTAGCGAGGTACTTGCGACGGAATCCGTTTCCTCGCAAATTTGCGACGTTTTAGTCTTTGCGACGAGCTTATTGCGACGGAATTTGAGATGTCGCAAATTCGACGCAAATCCTGATTTGCGACGATCTAGCGACGTTTTCTACCGTCACAAACGAGCTGTTTTTTTGTAGTGTAAGTTTATTTCAAACGTAATCAAATATCTCTCCGAATGCAAAGGTGAATATCTGAATTTGTTCTCGAACCTTCTCTGACATAATGGGCCTCGATCGATCGGTGGGCCTCTACTCCGGTCGATTGGGCCTTCATATCTTGTGGGCTTCTGAATACTCCTTCAGTAATTTGGGCTTAACTTCTTATTCTTGAGGGCTAAATATTCGATTCCGAGCCCATATGAAAGCTAACTCACGTGGCTTGATTGTCCTAACTCCTCACTTCATTCCAAAATAAACATCTTCTTCATTCGGGCCTGGACTTCTGATGTTGACTTGTTGGACGTGGTAGAAAATGCCCTTTTATGACCTAAAATGCATTGTTTTCACAAAAACATTTTGCAAACAGAAAAATGTGAAAATCCAGTAGTTTATGTTTCAAATCAAATAGTTTTTTTATTAAAAACATCAAAAAATCATATCGAAAAACGGTAAAATATCATCACTATCATTTATTATTGAATATCAATATTAGAATTATTTTTTTTACCGGAATATAGGGTTTCTTTTAAGGGAAAACACCAAAAAAATACACCAACTGAACAAAATTTGCCAATTAAATACACGAATTTTTTCCGTTGCCCTATTAATACACGAACTGAATTTTTCTCCATATTAATACACAAACTCATTAATTTTGTACGTTTTCATACACAAACTTTGAAATTTCAGTTTTGCCCTCAACTTTATACATTTAATTAATTTGTTCATAGATTTTGAATAAAACCCATAAATAAATATTTAAAAATACAAAAAATATCAAATAAATTTTAAAATATTTTATAAATTTTTTTAGGATTTTAGGATTTGGAATCTAAAGTTTAGGGTTAAAAAGCTATCCCTAAAATTCTAAAATATAAACCATGAAACCTTAAAACTTAAACTCAAATATTTATTAAACATTAAATCCAAACCCTACAAATTTTCAACCCTAAATCTTAAAATCTTAAGCAATGAACTAAAACTTAGGGTTTAAAATGGGTAACTGAATCTGATTTGTAACGTTTAGGGTTTAAAAATTTAGGATTTAGGGTTGAATGTTTTAGGTTGGGGTTTGGTGTTTAATAAGTATTTGGGTTTAAGTTTTAATATTTTTGCGTTTATATTTTAGAGTTTTAGCGCGTAAAACCTTTTTTATGTTTTAGAATTTTAGGGTTTGGGGTTTTAACCCTAAACCTTGGATTATAAACCCTAAAATCCTATATAATATTATAAAACATTTTAAAATTTATTTTATATTTTTTTATATTTTTAAATATTTATTTATCAGTTTTATTTAAAATTTATGAAGAAATTAATTTGAGAAAAAGTCGAAGGTAAAACTGGAATTTCAAAAAGGTTGTGTATGAAAATGTACAAAATTAATGAATTCGTGTATTAATCTGGGAAAATTTTCCAGTTCGTGTATTAATATGGTAACGAAAAAGTTTGTATATTTAAATGACAAATTTTGTTCAGTTGGTGTATTTTTCGGGTTTTCCCCCTATTTTTAACTTGCAACTAGGGTTTATTTTTAATTTGCATCTAGGGGTTATCTTTAAACCCCTATATGGTTAAAAAAAATATTGCAATTAGTGTTTATTACCAAATATCCTTTAGGGTTTATGTTTTATTTTGAATGGCAATTTGGCTTTATGATAACTTCGCAATATATTTAATAGTTAATAACTCTTGCGGTTTATTTTTTAGGGCATAGGGTTTAGGATTTTTAATTTTCTATTTTATGGTTCAGTTTAATACATATTACGGTATATATTTTAGTTAGCTGATGTTTTATGTCATTCATGTAGGGTTTAGGGTTTAGGATTTGAATCATAAACCCTAGACCTTAAACCCAACCCCCTTATATTAATTGAATAGTCCTCTTATTTTCTGTAAATCTTGATATTGCGCATATAAAGTTTTGTTATTATTAATACTTTGCTATGTCCCTAAGTGTGTGCTATACCTAGCCTTCTTTGTGTCCTTACCCAAACCACCTTATACTCATCTTTCTTTATGAATTTACACAATATAAGGCTTTTGATCCTTATAGTTTTGTCTCTGGATTATGTTAAGACGATAAGATATATAGCTTATTACTGCATATGTTAAGAACATTCATAATTAGACATTCGGATTTTACAACCTTATGGTTTGTCAACCACCTCTATTCTCCTTAGACAACATCAACACATCGCACATACAATCCTAGATTACCAAAATCCAAAGCACTCTTTGCAAACATCATTTGCAGCACATGAGACGTAAACACATCAAGGAGTTTCCGGTTAACGAAATGTGTTCTCGTATATCCCTCTCCTCGACACATCCATTGTTGTTATTTGTGTGATGATGAAATCAACCGCTTCAATAGCCGCATCTACGTTCCGGAGGCGCTCCCACATCATCGCAAGTTCCCTACACATAAAAGAAACACACCTAATGCAAAACGAGCATAAATCAGGTGTTTAGCCGAGTCCAAAAGTAGAGCGAAGGCATCTCTTGATTCTGCTTCTTCCTTAAGCATATTTACATCCTCAATATACTTGGCTTGAATGTACTGGCATTGATGGATCGCAACAAAAGGGCCTGAACACAAACCCTGGCCGAGCTAGTGCCCCAAAGAACATTATCTCATCAAGGCTCACCTCCCGCAACACCTCATCTGTGAAAGATGTGTCTCTCCCTTCCTTTCCAGATGATATTATTGGCCCCAGGTTTGTAAAACTATCCATTCCCACACATATAAATATATCAACTTTTAGCTCGAACGGTAAGTAACTCAACCCACTCATTTTTACCTTTGTCTGGTTTCTCTAGGTTATTCTTTTTGTTTTTCTTAACGCTCCACATGCATAACCAGGCTTTTATACACCAAAATCTGCAAATTAATTAGAGTTGGTGTCAATGTTTGATGTTAGGTTGCCATTTATGTTTGTCACCACTACACCATTCAGATTCAACACTTGTCACTTTATAGTTAAACCAAGTTCCATTTCTTAATATTTGTTCTTACAAATACAGTTTGCCTACTAACCGTATTTTGCACAACATATACTTGCATAACTTAACTTGGATACAGAGTTTCTAATATGTCAAGTTAATTTCGGCCAAAACATATATTTCTTCAAAAGCTCCCACTCTTTAGTACTTGCCTTGCCCACTTCTAGCATTTCCCACAAAAAACCGTCTCTCGTGCTTTGCTTGCTACTTATTTAATTATGAGGCAGTCTCCCACAAAAAGTACCATGCATTGTGCAGCACCTGGGCTTATTTTAAATTATTGACATCACACAAGTACGATACTTACATTATGCACATTATTTACATTCATTGACTGCTACCTCCCTTTCTTTCCCCTGCATTTGCCATGCTTTTATGTTCAGGCTGCCCACCATTCATCTCAATACCATAACAACCATTCATTTTATTTTGTTACCTTACTGAATGTGATTTTTGCAAGTGGCCTTGTTGTGGCTTTTCTCATGGCATCTAGAGCACCTATTCTGACTTGTCCTCCTCCTCTTTGGTTCCTGTCAAGATTTTACATTGCATCAGTTTTGTATATTCATTCATTCCCAAATATGAACGCTCCTTAGTTTAAGTTACATATCATACTACCTGCTGGTGGTATACGACGTTTCTTTGGCCTTCCAGAACCTCGAGCTGTCTTTGGATTCAACATGTCCTCCTCAAAGTCATCAACATGCAGCATATCATCTCCCACATTTGGGACATGCATAACCAAACCAGCATAAACATTCTCCTCATACTCGACTGTATACATTTGGTATGCTAAATTGGGAATTTGAATCCCATTGAATCTGGCTGCAGCCAGTGCATGACAACATGGAAGTCCAAGCTTTTCAAACACCCTGCAACTGCATGTTCACTGGGCGAGATCCACGGTGTAACTGACTCCACTGTTAGAGTTGACCTGAAATACCCAGGCGCTCGGTGGAACAACATCTAAGGTTTTTGATGCCTCTAGGTACTCCATCACCTTCTTCTCGACTTCTTTTGTCAGCGTTGTTTTATGGTTTTCAGCTTTATGCCTCCTTAAACAGAACCACTTCATTAGCTTCATCTGTATGCTCTCAATGAGCGAAATAATTGGCATCTGCAGTGCTTTTGCTAAAGCTGAGACTCAGCAATGTTTGTGCTGGATAGATTGTACCTCCAACCATAGCAATATGCTTGTGTCCACTGTGACAGTCCTATCTTCCTTAGATAATAAGCACATGCCATGCTCCTTTTCTCTATCTCAGTGAAACAGCGCCTAAATTCTCCAGCGGAATAAGCTCTTGCAGCTCTTGATACAAGGAATGCCAGCCCATTTTCTTTGAAACGAGTCCTCACATTCGATGCTAAATGCACACTACATGCTCCATGGTGTGCTAATGGATACACTTTTTGTATTGCAACATATATAGAAGAATGCATGTCTGAGATTATCATTAGGTTCTGTGAATCTGGTAGAATCCCTGTCAACTGTCTCAGGAACCAGCTCTATGCAGACTCATTTTCCCCATCAACCACAGCAAACCCCTAATGGGAATACTTTTAAGTTGCCATCTTGGAAGCTTGCTGTGAGCAAGCTCCCTTGAAACTTAGACTTAATTGTTGTCCCGTCTATAATAAGCACCTTCCTTAGATATGGGATTGCTGCTACTAATGTACCCAGCGAAAAGAACAAGTATTGGAACCTCCGTTCCCCATGGCTCCCAATTTTAGACTTCACATTATAAATTGTGCCAAGGTTCGCTTCCTTCTGTAGCTTTAGGTAACCAGTAAAGAGTTTGTAACTTGCCTCTTCACTGCCTCTGGTCGCATTCACAACCATTTCTTTGGAATACCAAGCTTTCATGTATGTGATCGAAACATTCAACTCGCACAATGTCTGGGATATCAACTGGCCTTGGTCCAATCTTCCCATTGCCATACTTCTTTTTCAGGACCTTCGCTATGACCTTTACAGTCGCTTTGTTGCCATATTTTACCTGGTTGCGATATCACATGTGTGTGGCAACCTTGTTGTTCTCACTTCTAACTGAGTTGAATAGTCACCTTTTACGTGCGCAAACACTCGCCATGGGCACTTACGATCCACACATTTCATAATCACCCTTAATTTATAAGATTTTGGATGTCTAAAAGTAAAATGGCTTTTAATAGCATGAATAGCAAGTGTCAACTGCATTTCTTCCTTGTTCCTGAATGTTCTCCCAATGTAGATTGAATCATCTGCATCATCATACTTTATGGGTATGGCCTGTCCAGTGGGAACTATCCCATCATCAAAGAGTGTTGGACCATCTCTGTCTGATAATATATCACCTTCTCTTATCTCCCTGCATATAGTTACGAGTGTGCTATTGATGTGTTCTTCATCACTACTTTTTGCCCTTGCATCTTCTAACAATTATGTGTTGTCTCCAGCTTATGTGACATTCAAGCATACTGAACTCGGACCTGCTTGAGATGTTGGTTCTAACCCAAGTTCATGGCGGAGGTTATCAATGTCTTTCTGGCGCATTTTTGGAACAACTCCAAATCTCCACTACCCCCTTCGCCTGCTATTTCTGATACTACCACATCCTATGAATCTGTGTCTCCATGTCAGACAAATCCCCAAATGAAGCACTCTCCTCTGACCATTCAAAATCTTGCCAATATTCATCTTCATAATCGTCTTCCGAATCTTCTATTGTATGGACCTCCACACAGTCACACCTACCACCCACGACATCATTCTCCTCCATAACAATTTCTTTCCCTTTTCTTCAATGCTCTGCCTCCCCAGAGGGTCCACCGATATCAAACTAGAGTTGTGTTCTACACCCATTAAACATCCGAGGCAGATCACTTCCATCTTTGAGGACATATTCAGGTGAAACACTGCTCAGCAAGGCTAAAGGTTCATGTGCTTCTGGCGTCCTAGTAGTTGCCTCAACCAGTCTTATTATCTCACATCCATCACTATAATTATGGGGGTTGGGTTCTGGAGGATCCTTTCTTGTCGCACTAACTATCCTGGTTACACCACCCACTCCACTTCTGTTGTCACCACCAACATGCAGCATTGTGGCTTCACTCAGCCGATCTTTCTATATAGTGTCCAAGTCTGGCCGTGTAAGAGACACAAAACTAACAAAGAGGGACGACCATTTCTTACTTGCTTTGACCTCCCTGAATAATCGAACCCCTGCATCGCTCTCAATGCAGATTGAACGGGCTCTAAATAGTGGTAAGGATGAGAAGTCTTCAGGCATCCAGAAAGTAATGAGCGAATTAGCTGCCATTTGGTTCGAACTATTCAGCTATCAGATTGTGCAACTCTTCGTAGTTTAACCCCTCTTGCATAATGATGCACTGTGCCATAATATTCTTCTCAACTATGAAACTCTAACACCCATCTTCTCGACACTCCCAATCACCAACAACAAGCACAACTGCCTCACTCATCCCCTGCACCAAAGTTTCAACTATTACATTAGACATGATCCATCACAGTTTTCCTATTTGAAACATGAGCCTAACTGTAATCCCCCACCCCCAGATTCTAACTTGTAATTAACCACATTTCCGCTTTGATATCGTTATTTCCCTGATAGTTCCACCGATTTCCAGATTTATCCATCATTCATATTAAACCGCATAACCATCGATACCTAATAACCCTCCGACTTACCCTTACTCTACGAGCTTAAGCTTGTGTGTTTACCTGAGATAACGTTGTCGCAATTCGAAGCGGATATTTACGTTACCGAACTTGACTTCAATCTTTCGACCTTCTTAATCCACTCTTATCCCACCTGACGATTCCGTTCTGCGATTTTATTTTCAAGCGAGATTTATCTTTTCTTCTGCGCTTCGTCTCGACCTCCTTTATCAAACGAGTTCCCCGTGGTGTGGCTTATATTTGTCCACAAAATCCCCCCCCCCCATTATCCATCTCACTGTACAATTACGAAGTTCAAAGTTTGATCTACAGTATGAAAACGGGAATCGTAGCTATCTCTCATCCACGGCTCCCCCCCCCCAAATTTTTCAAAACACTAGACGAAGAATCGATAGTTTCGAGTGGCGTCAGGCATAAAAACTTTACAATGGCTTGGCTGTAATAACAATTGAGTCAAGGATTATAAATGTCCAGATTTTAGAGATTTTTGTGCCAAAAATGGCATCTAAACCTGGCGATGGCATTAACAAAAGAAGTTTTGACAAAAATGGCATTTTCTATAATAATCCCTTAATTTTAATAATTTCAAACGTTTAAAATGACACTTTTTAGAAAACAGAGGGAGTATCAAAACATTACGGGTCTAGTGCAAAAAAAAAAAAAACCTGTCAACTGGCAAACATTTGCAAGTTTACCCACCACATATTTGTGGTGTACGAAAATAACGTAACGTACCCACGTCTATATTGATCGTTGACCAAACCAAAACGACGTCATTTTGATATATCTATTCTAATCAAAATTTCTTCAAAATGGAGATTCGGGTCTTTTACAAGGAGACACATGACTTAACCAATTGAACCATCGCAGTTTTCATTGGAAAAAGTTGTACATATATACTTATATAACTAAGTGGTTGTCGAACACCCTATATCTTCTTCATCGACATTCACAATGCTTCTTCTCTTCCAATACAGTAAACCCAGAAATTGAGAAGGAAAAAATGCTTGATGAATCAAAATTGCAGAGGATAATCGAATTCGAGATCAAGGTTTGGGAGAATCAAGCTCGATTTCAATGGACCTAGGATTTAGAGTCTGATCAATCATCGTCTGAACATTGTGGAAATTGAATTCTCTGGAATCGATCCTGGACCAATGATTTTGGGTTTGAGTGAGAATCAAATGTTTATATTGATCTCTATTCATGACTGTGTGATTGCCGAAACCTAAGATTTGATAAAAAAATTTAATATTTTTTACGATTGAATTGCTACACAACAAGGAAGAACTCGAAAAGTGAATCTGAATTTGGTTTTGTAGATCTAAGTTTTTATACTAAGCGAACATTGTAATTTCCTCTTGTATGAGAAAGATATATCGAAGGAGAGGAAGAAGATGAAGAAATTTGTGAATGTCGATGAAGAAGATATAAGGTGTTCGGCAACCACTTATTATATAAGTATATATGTATAACTTTTACGATGAAAACTGTGATGGTTCAATTGGTTAAGTCATGTGTTCTCCTTGTAAAAGACCCGAGTTTTAATCTCCATTTTTGAGAAATTTTGATTAAAATAGATATATCAAAACGACGTCATTTTGGTTTGATCAACGATCAATATAGATATGGGTTGTATTGCAGAGTTTTTGGTACGTTATAGTGTTTTGGTGCACCATAAATATGTGGTGGGTACACTTGCAAATTTTTGCCAATTGACGGGTTTTTTTTTCACTCAACCCAAACATTACCTTGAAGTTTACTGTTTACATGGTACACATTAATTAATTTTAATCTTACAAAATTTTGTAACATTGGTTGACATGTGTTAAAGCCTTAAAGGTATCATTGTACAAAACTACAATTATCTGTTTTAGGGATGAACATGGAAAACAAATGCTTCCATGAATTTATCAACATTATCAAGACTGCTAATTTAAGAGCATAATCGGATAATTGTACTTTTAACATGATTATTTGAGTAATAGATCTCGTAAATGTAATATTTTATGCTTAACAAATACACATGATTATTTTAAGGAAATTTTAAGAAATACCACTTTTGAAACACTCATTTTCAAAATTACCATTTTCGTTATATTTGCAAAACTATCATCATTTGCTAAAACTATTTTTCATTACAAATTACAAATTTGCTAGGGTTTAGGGCTTTAGGACTTAGGGTTTCTAAGCTTTAGAATTTATGGTTAAACCCTTACAAAATAAAATTTAATTTTAATAACTATTATAGTTTAATTATTGGGATTTTGGTACCGAAGGCAAGAAAATTTGTTACGGAACCAAATTGTTTATTATTATGAAATAAATATTATCTTCACAAATTATGTAATGCTTTCTTTTATTACCATAGAAAGACAAGTGCAAACAACAAGACGATATTAACGAAATTACATAAGATACATGTATTAAAACAAAATCGATTAAACAGATTTGTTGCCAATTATGAAATAAATATTTTCTCCATAAATTATTTACTACTTTATTTATTTCTATTACCATAATAAGTCATTACTTAATTATTACGTTTTTTATATTAAAATCCACACATGTTCTTGGATTTTTGTTGGGTAAAATCTATGGGTATACATAAGCCATTGCTTAATTATTATGTTTTAAAAAAAAAAATTAACACATGTGTTTGGATCTTTATTAGAGTAAAATCCACAGGCATACATAAGTTATTACTTAATTGTTATGTTTTTTTTTTGTCGACTACTTAATTGTTAAGATTTTTTATTAAAACCCACACATGTTATTATACCATATCACATTTACTTGAAATTCATATTAATCTTATGAAAGATGAGTGAAAAGTTCATGGGCATACATAAGCCATTACTTAATTGTTATTTTTTTATTAAAATCCCCACATGTTCTTGAATTTTTTATAGAGTAAAATCCACTGGATACGTAAGCCATTACTTAATTATTATGTTTTTTAATTAAAATCCTCATATATTCTTGGACTTTTGTTAGAGTAAAAAATCTACATGCATACATAAACCATTACTTAATTAATGAAATCATTATTAATTTCTATCGATTTTACTCTTTTTAATAACTTATGTAACCAAACTCAGTAAAACTAATATTATAACAACAATTTTGCAAAAAAAAATTAAATACACTTCTTGGTTTAAAACGTATATGGGTATACATAATATGTTTTCATTGTTTTGAGTAAAATTCTGAGTAATCATAATATATTTTTATTGTTTATTTAGTCTATTATATACGGTGATTATGAAATTAATATATAGATAAACATCAGTTTTAGTATAGCTAAATCTAAAAATTTATGAATTTATTTTACATATCTTATGTAAGTTTGAGAATATTTCTTATCAAGAATATTATCATATACTTAAAACATAATATGGTTTTTGTGATCGGCGGATATGTGTTTTTATGTCACTTTCCGCAGTGCCCCGATAGGGGTACATGAGACAATATAAAAAAACACAAATGTCGTTCATTCTTCTGATGCACGTGTTGATTCTCGAGGAGTATTTGAACAACGTAAACGTCTCAAGTTTAACAAAACATCATTTGAAATTAAATGTTGATGCTCTCATCATGTGTATACGAAAAATTGAAGGAGTCAGCTATGTAGTTTAGCCAAACATAAACTTATAATATTATCTTATTAGTTCTTTACAATTAATAATTAATCATTTTTCATTTAGTATAACATAAAAAATTAAAAACATAGCCCACACAAGATGCATGCCACTAATCTAATATTATATTACAAAAAAAAATTATTTAAAAACAAATATTTAGAAATCATTATATATGATATATGATATAAATAACTAACGATAGTAGATATACATTGAGTTTTGTTATTTGTAAATCATGCAATTTCTTATATTTACTATATATATTTAATACATCTCGTATTATTTTGTACATATATCGTATACAAAATCATCTAAGTTTTGACGTTTTTACCAACTAGGTTGGCGTAATAAATTGTCGCCATAGGACTCAAGGGGTGGGTATTTGGATACCCAATCGGGTTTCGGTTGGGTAATTCGGGTATCGGGTTTATGAATATACTATCCATTCAGATTTTATAAGAAAATTAGGTCGGATTCGGTTAGTTTTTTCGGGTCTGGGTCGGGTTTGGGTAGATAAACGAAAACCAAAAATACGCAAGTATTTTTCGGGTTCGGTATTACCCGGGAAAAAACCAAAAACCCGATCAAAACCCGAAAAACCTGAAAAACCGAAACAAAACCTAAAACAGAACCTAAAAACCCGAAAAAGCCGAATACACAAGAAACTTAATAGATGTTTTTGTTCAAAATTCAACTTCAAATTTCAAAATTTAAGCCATTTAACCGAAATATTCATTATTACCCTTTGGATTTAGTTAAATTTATCTATTTTTAACTTGAGTTAATTGAAATAATAATAAAAAATTTGGAAACTTCTAATAATATACATAATTAAATTGATTAATTTTAGCCGAGTTTAGTCATAAACCTGAAATTCGGTTTTCAGGTTTCGATTTTTTTGCCCAAGCCTAGACTCAAATAACTCAATCTTGCTTCAATAATCGATTTGTGTCAATAGATTAGTCCAGTCCAAAGCTAAGATAGTAAATGTAATTGGAAAACCAACAATATTATCATATCTACTCCAAATTTATCGAGACAGTTGGCAGATTTGAATCCTTGTAGTAAACGACCTACAAACTACAATAATGTAACTAAACTTTGAATAAGATATAAAATATTACCATAAGGAAAGACTATCTAGAAGATAAAGACAACTGGTGGTGATTGCGGGTTAAAAAAATGTGCAATGAGTGGTCCGATGTGCAAGGTGTCCCCTTATCTGACTAGTGTAATTAATATATACTGATAGTGGAATCAAGACATTACAGCTGTTGAATTTATTAGTTTGAAAACTATATGTTTACCATAGTTTATAAGTACTCTCCTTTGTCCATAACTCTCACCATGCCATGAGATATGAATTCCGATGAGGAGAGTGTTCAACCTCTTTTTCTATGTCCTGAAGCTCGTTTCAGATACAAAGATGGGTTTCACGATATGGATAGCGAGAGTTGTAAGATAATCGATACTTCCTGCCAGTTTTGCGACTCTGCGGTACGTCCCTCAAATTTCTCACATCCTGACCATTATGTATTGCCATTACCATGGTGCAATAACAAAGTTGGGGAAGAAGATATTCCTTTTTGCTCAGCGTGCCGTTGTAAAACAATTGGTACAAGCTATTATATATGTGTCATGTCCAATGATATTTACCACAAAGAATGTGTCGAGTCACCATCTAAAATTAAACACCCTCTCCATCCCAAACATCAGCTTCAGCTTGTAAATTATATTTATAGCACATCCAAGACATGTTATTGTTGTGGAAAAAGTCTAAAGGGTCTAATCTACTATTGTTCTATATGTAGTTTTAGTATACATCCAATTTGTGTGAAAAGCCCCCTACGTTTAACCATTGACCATCCGAAGAGGCATTCCCATACTCTCACCCTTTTTCCTAGACAAGCCCCCCTATCTTGCAGCATTTGTGGGTTAGACCATTATAAATCTTTGTTCTATGTTTGTTCCCCTTGCGATTATGTTGTCCATGTCGACTGCCTCAACTTACCGTGGGTTATAAGAATTTCTCGTCACTCTCACCGTCTCTCTTACACTCCTTCTCTTCCATCTGGAGAATGGTCGTGCGGAGTTTGTCGCAAAAAAGTTAAAGAATTTTGTGGGGAATATTCTTGCAACAAGGGTTGTGCTTATTGTGTTCATTCAAAATGTGCCACACGAGAAGATATATGGGATGGAAAAGAGCTTGAGGGAGTACCTGAAGAACTTGATGCAGTCGAAGATGAGAGACCGTTGTATGAGCTGATAGGGGATAAAGTAATACGACACTATGGCCATCCACATCATCATCTTCTACTTGATGAAGAGGTTGATCGAGTTTTTTATGAAAAAAAGATTTGTCAAGCATGCATTCTTCCCATCTATGAAGGTAACATTTATTCATGTATACAATGTTATTATGTTTTGCATGAAATATGTGTTAATCTTCCACGCAAGAAACACCATGCATTGCATCGCCACCCACTTACTATACTAGTGGATAGTGGATCTGGTTACGATGGTTATTGTAGTTGTCGTGCTTGTCTTCGTGAGTATGGTGGATTTTCCTACAAATGTTGCGAAGAAAAATGTTATTTCAGCATAGATGTAAGGTGCTCTTTGATTTCCGAGCCATTCCATTATCAAGGTCATCCACATCCTTTATACCTTATCCCTTCCTCGGACAGGAAGAGCGACAAGAATTCCTGTCATATTTGTTTTTTGAAACGATGGAATACAGAGGTGTTAAATTGCATTGAGTGTGACTTCAAGTTGTGTTTCGAATGTGCTACTTTTCCATACATGGTAAGGTACAAGCACCATGGACATTTTCTCACATTTTCATCGGGAAGAGTTAAGGGAAAGGATGGTGCCGATTGGTGTGAAATATGTGAGAGAAAAATAACAGATACAAATAATATGTGCTATGTGTGCAATGTTTGTTGTATTACTCTTCATGTTGAGTGCTTTTTTGGACAAGATCCGTACATGAGTGATACACAAAAGTTTTACCCTTTGTAGTTAAACTGCAAGTGTACAGACA